>JAQFZC010001581.1:0-28837 GCA_034695205.1 Dicyrtoma fusca | reverse complement strand
ATACCTACCACGTCATGCACCTAGGCCCCTTCTTCTCCTTCCACGTTTCGCCCTCACCTTTTCTCCAGCAGCAGTTTGTCAGGGGGAGAGCAGTGAGCAGGCATCTATGTACATACATAAATGTTCTACACCGTCGTTATGGAAAAACAGTCAATTTAAGCTCGTATTTCATATTTCATAATAAAGTTATTATAACTTTATTATGATTTCAATTCCATGTGCATATCGATTTTTAAAAGACAAAATAGCGCTTATCCATTTCCCCCTAAAAGTAAATTGACGCGCACACTAAAACTTTTATAAGAAGCAAAATGGCCCGTTCGAAACGGTAATACATATATATCCATTTTACATCTCTTTAAAAACACTAATTTCTTGCTTGGACCTTTTTTAAAAGTGTTAGTTTACTAGTTTTGACCTTTTTTAATGCGCTAATTTCTTGTTTTGACTTTTTTTTAATAAGTTTAAACTACTAGTTTTGACCTTTTTAAAAGCACTAATTTCTTGTTTTAACCTTTTTAAAAAGTGTTAATTAGTAGTTTTGACCTTTCTGAAGCCTGTATTTCTTCTTTTAACATTTTTGAAAGTGTTAATTTCTTGTTTTACATCTTTTCGAAAATGTTAATTTATTGTTTTGCACCTTTTTGAAAATGTTAAACTATTGTTTTGACCCTTTTGAAAGCCTTAGTTACTAGTTTTGAATGCTTGTGAACGCGCTAATTTCTTGTTTTGACCATTTTTAAAAGTGTTAGTTACTAGTTTTGACATTTCTGAAAGAGCTAATTTCTTCTTTTGACTATTTTTAAAAGGTTCGTTACTAGTTTTGACCATTTTGAAAAAGTTTATTGTGCAATAAACTCTTTTAAAAAGCGTTTTTTCCATGGCTGATGGTTTCCTAGTTCCGAATAGGTCACAGCATAATACATTCTAAAATAGTGTAATGTCACGTGGTCTAAATAGTGTGGTTCTGTAACAGGGACGAGGCGAGGAGGATTGGGGATGGAAATGGGGAAGGAGAAATGAGTAGGCATGTGCCTACCTACATAGAAAGAGGCAATAGTGATGCACCTACGTTAAAATTGTTGAAGGAGAATGTGGCAAGGAGACGATGACTATAGGTTTTGCCTAAAAATAAATAGTAGGCATAGACAGGTAAGAAGGTACAGATAGCTTTTCCCTGTGTCAATAAGTTGGGTAAGTAAACGTGAAGGTAGAGGTAGTCGAGGTAATCGAATGTAAATCTTCTCGATTTGATTTATTTGTGGCAGCTCCATGACTTCTTAGAATCAACTCCTTACTGACTTAGCTGGCTGTCTCCTTCAACTTCAGTTCTACGTACCTACATTATGTACAGTGCAGTGGCAGTCCCACACTTTTCCACTGTGTGTCACAATAGACGACGATTGCCTCCACAGTACAAGCGAAGCAATTCATCACTCCCCAAAACACATCAGTACCTACAGATACCACACTGCTTCATCTCCCATCAGCACTAGTACAATCATACACCGTTTTACCCCTGACATATGTAGTATAGAAAAACTGTTACTGCTAACTCTCCTGACTAATTTAACATTGACTCTGTTCAAACGCCTAGGTAAGTATTTGTGCAAAATTGACACAAGCAAAAATTCAAATATTCAGTTCAGTCACGGGAGACATTTTAATGGTGATTCGATTACGGCTATGGCTACAGTCGTAACTGCAAAATAAATATTGAATTGCAGATGAAAAAAAACGGTGTGAATAAGATTTTCGTTTTTTAGTACAAAATTATATTGTCTAGATGAAAAATCTAGATAATTTCTATAGCAATAGTTGACGAGCAGGGTACTAAATGGCACAACGGTACGGATACAGTTTGACTGTATACATACGTCTTTCGTGGATCCTCATGAGGATGGGAAGCCACTGGAATGTACTGGGACACATAGAGGCCCTCGGGACAGAAGTAGGGGAAAAACTTTTGGGAGCAAAATTATGTATGTATGTGTAGAGCCGTTCTGGCTGGGGACTGTCTATGTACTTCCATAGTAGTGTTGATATTCAGTCGTAATAAGAATAAGTGGTACATGTGTTCTCTACTTATAGCCATCTACATGTGGGAAAGAGCGAGAGAGAGAGAGTGCGAGTGAGTGGTAGACGAGTAGGACGAGAAGTAAGTTAAGTAGACATACCTCTCCTACGTCTACGTGTACAGATACTTGGAAAAGATGTGAAGGTTTGTGTGGATAAAAAACATGAGGAAACCTGCCAGCATCTTACTCTCCTCCACTAACTCTCTCTCTCTCTCCCTTTCTATCTGTGTATACACACACACTACACACTGAACGAGAGAAAGAAGACCAAGGAAAAGCAAACATTACTTGACTAATGCAAATAGACAAGACTTTTTCGAACCCTAATCAAATTTTGTTTTTTTTTCACAGAAAGTCTTATAGTGCCACTCGTCTGGTACACTTTCTGGTTTCACTCACTATTCACGATCAGTCACATAGACAGCCAGCCAGCCAGCCAGGCAGTTCCTTTCGAAGTACTGTATTTCGCATTTCTTTTTCTCTAATCCTTATGAAGTCCTTCTCAATGTATTCATTCAATGGACCAGATATCCCTGGACTCATCTCCTAGTTAAAAATCAGACAGAAAGAAGGAATGAAATTTAACTGCTCACGGTACTTACGAGTAACAATTCCCGACTTCTACTCGCTCAACTGACAATAAGAGACCAACTGAAGGAGAGAATATCTCTCCGTCTGTATATACCTATACACACTAAATAGGAACTTAAGATTAATAAGGACGAACGTTGACGACTTTCTCCATACGCACACTCATATACATGTATGTAGAAAGTTACTTGGTAAGGGAACTCATAAGAAATCGGAATTCCTCTCTTTCTTTCGAACATCCGCAGCAGCAACTGACTAGAGTAGTACATAGTTTACTCCTTCGTTTACTATACGTCGTAGGACTGCTTCCACCCATTCTCAATTCTATTGAATTTTATTCTGAATCTCAAACTACAATCGGCAGGGAAAGGAGGAAAAAAACTAGTTTCCGTAATTGCAAAAAAAGGGGATGATGCAGCCCAACGCAACGTAGGGAAGGACTGACTACTAGTCTTTAGGTCCTCTTTGTATGTAGATTGTGAGGTATATGGTAATAGGTGAGCGTGCGGGTATACACATACTGGTAGTGGGTTGATGATTCTAGTGATACGATTGAAAAGAGATGTTGAGATGTGTCGGGAGGGAAGAGAGGACGGGGGAAAGGAACCTATAAAGATGGGTTATGGCGTTTAGTCCGTCCTTTCACTCACAAAGTAATTCACATGTACTTGCTCACTCATCTCCTTCCTAGTATCTTGGCAGTCGCAACTATTGTCCCTCCATCTCTCAGATCTCAGTTGTTTAGGCTGAAGAAAAGGAGTGGGACTGGAACTGGAAGGAGACAAGACCGGCTTGGATAGAAAACGACTCAAATCTATGTACAATCTGATTCTCATCTTCTTTCCCTTTTCTCGACATCCACACATTTCTCCAAAGCCCAGCTCCAGTTCCAGCTTGGCCATGTCAAGGAATGTGTGTGTAGTGCAATTGGAGGGAAAGGGAGAGAGCCGTCCTTATCGTCAACTTGTCAACATGTTCCACGTCTCTGACGATGAGATGAGATGGCACACAGCAGAGTCATGCAATGGGGGATGCACAGATTCTGATACTCTTGACTTCTGCCGACTTCCCAAGCCAAAGCCACAGCACTGCACTTTCATGACGATTCTCACTTTCCTCCTGCTCATCTGTCCCCCCTCAAAATCTTCAATCCTCCCCCTCAAACCATTATTCCCGGCTATATCTGAATCTCTTCTGTCCTGTCACCCCGACGAATGATCGATGACATTACTTGGTCCTCATCCCGTACTCACTGGCACATACGGTGCCGTCTCATTCTTCGTAGCTTCCTTCCCACTGCATCCAAACTACCTTCGCCTGTATTATTGCGCCTTGAGACTAAACAAAAATCTAGATGGTCCACATTCTAGCGGTACAAATGGTAATTAGATACATGTGTGAGTATTTCCTAGAATTTCCACTCAATTTATTTCCTTAGAACCAACTCATTTTATCATCACGGAATGAAGAAAAGGGATGTAGGGGAAAACGTGATCGTATAGTACATAGGTACAAATCCATTCCAGCCATCTACAGGCATTGCACAGTCTACAGCATATTTATTTTGCACTGTCTCAACCAAGGTTACCGGCTCCCGCCATGCATACAGATGCGGACGGGATAGATACCTGGACGGTGATAATTCCGTGGAAACATTTACGGTTGAATCTACGTAGGAGCCGTTAATTAGGAGTGGTGGGAAGGGAGAGGAAATTGTATTTGTTGCTATTGATGCTTGGCTAAATTGAAGGAAGGGTGTTCGTGGCATTTGCTCGGCTGAGGTGACGTTCTCAGCCGTGGCTATGACAATGACAGCGGAGGACAAACTTAGGTAACTTTGTACGAGCACTAAATAACAATAATGATAGAGCGATGAGAGAGCTTCTATGTATGTACGAATGGCATACATACAGTGAACCTACCTATCTGGACTTCTACTTCTCGGCGTGTATAATTCGGTCATCCCTCAGCGTAGCTTACAATCTTATCAGGAAGACGACTGTGGCGAGTTTAATTTGTAATGATATCCCCTATATCCTCATATAAATGTCATCCAGATATAGACATGTCCCTACGTACACATATAAATAACATACTTACGTGAAGCGTATACCTGAGTAAGAGAGCGAAGAGAGAGAAAGTCACATTTGGAGTCTTCGTAACCCTGATCACGTTGCTAACCACTGCACTGCAGACAGACCTTGATCATGTTTCAATTTCTGAATTAATCAGATTCTTCGAATTAGTTCTCCTTCCATCCCTTATCCCATACCCTACCATACTGTCATACGGCACAGAGAAAATAGCATGGTGTATATCAACTAATAGTCATAGGCGACCCCTCCATATCTTTTCAGCTGCATACTAAATAACTTGATTTAGATTTCCCCTCACCAACCACGTACTATGTATGTGCAATGTACAAGCTTTGTACAAAGGGTATTTGTACCCATGGAACAACTCACAATTGCACTGATCCATGTTTACTTTATAATTATATTTGTAGAAACATCTGCTTTTACACGGAGACACTGGATCAGAGCAATGCTCAAGAAAAACCTATGGAATACACGGTTGAAAGGGAGCCAAAATGGAATCCTGTGGTACGATTACTTTCGTGATGACCTATCATGTGCAAAATACTTGAATTCTCAATTAATTTTAGAACTACCTACATACAAGTTGTAATCGCGAGGGAGCAGGTATACAGAATAATTGTAGTTTTAATGCTTGCAAGTGGAAAATGCATGGTCTTGTAAAAAAGTACTATATTTGATTCTTGTTGTTTCTGTGTGGAAATAGATGGAACGAGTGCTGGTAGTGGTACTGGGGTGTGCAGGGTTGTGAAGCTATGTGAGTGAAAGTAGTGACAATATTTGGTTGCGAATGCCAAGAAGGCTGAAGTGTGGAGATAGAGGCGGAGGACACGAGAGGACAGGAAGAGAAAGTTGAGTTGACATGAAATTCCCCAGCGTAATGAAATCGCTTATTGATATGAACCAAGTCGAAGTGAAGTTTTTCTTTCCTTACTTGCACACATGTATAGGTATTTTCTTTTATAAGGTATACTTATGCAAGTTCCCATCTCCTGTCCATTATAAACATATGATTTCCATTCCCACCAAATGAATTCTTTCCCCTCGATTTTTCCCTCCTCTTTTTGGCTCCAAATCCCTCAGGATATTTAATATACTTTTACTCAAACAAATCATATGTAACATTTACAAGAAAACAAGACTAAACTTCATCGAGCCAGTCAGTCACTCAGCCGTAGTGCTAGCTGGGCAAGTCTGCAATACACCATTCTATATTTATTTGCCTCTTTAAATTCTATAGATTTTGAATCATAAGCGTACATAGGAGATGGGAAACAATGTAATGGTTATAAATACCCATGAATCTTTCCTTGCAAAGACAAACCAAGGACCAAATTTTGTCTAATACGTCACTCACATTCCACAGTTCTACATCCTCCAACGGAATCCGTGGGTATGGATTGGCTATTGGCTTTGGCTTTCACAGTGCACTGGGTTGCACATTTTCGATTGGACTGCATTGACAAGAAAAATAATGTCCATGGAATATAATATTGGGAGCTCAGAAACTATGTAGGTATGTCATTCCGTCTTCTGTGTAGTAATATAAGAGGGAGGATTTGAAGCTTTCGCACGCATCCGTCTCCCTCACTCCTGGAGGAAGACTGCAAGGTCCTGGTGATTTAGTTGAGGAGATAATTAAAATTTGTGAAAGTGAGTGCAATGGTGAAAAATGACTGGGGCTGTAGACTGTGGAGGCTGTGTGGTGGGAAGGAAGGAGGAAAGAAAAAGAAAGGAGGATGAAGGCTGAGTAACAATGCATTGGTTAAAGTAGGAGGGAAAGTCAGAGGGATTTTTTATGTTGCCTGATTGAATTGCGTCGAAGTCATTCGTTTTATGGCCAGTATTGTAATTATAGGCTTGGATCCTCTCGATTCTAGGTTTACTTTCTATGTCCCCATCCATGTATGTATGCACATAGATATGGAAGAGGGCAGTTTTTTCTCCTGGAAACCAGCCAGCGAGCGGAGCATACATACCTTGTCACAGATACGTATATACGGAGAGAGAAATTCAGAAATTCGGAAATACTTTGCTTCGTGTGCTCATCGTCAGACACCGTAAGTATACAGATGGTAGTTTGGTAGTAGTAGTGGTAGTGGTAAAGGCATAACCTCAACTAATGCTAACTTTCAATAATATAAGAGACACTCGCACCCAACAGACGAAGAGACTCGAGATAGAAGTGAGGAGTGAAGATAGGAGGACGTAACGTCGAAGATCGAACATTCCAAGCCCAGGTTTAAGTTGAACTGGAGCGATGAAGAAGATCAAGAAAATGTCCACAACAAAAAGGGAGAGGCACATATTATGTGGAACGAGAGCTGGACGCCTTCATTCCTCCTAGTTCCGAGGAGTGTACACACTTGGGTGAAAGCACATGCAGTCCGAGAGTGCAGCCATACTGATATAACTAGCATACGATTCCTTTCTCGTCAACTACCACTACCACTGATCTATCAAGATGGATGAGATGACCATAGAATATCTCATTACATCCTACACACACATACTCCACTTTTATCTTTATCTCTCACCAAGTACTGAGACCAACTCAGCGGCCATCCCAATGTGCCCACTATTGCTCACCGCAACAGTGCAGCGAGAGGCTACAGCCGTAGTTATACTGATACCCATTCTTATGACCTCTCCCATGTTATCTATATCTTTGAGTAATTTTAAATTATTTGTCTACACAATCTTTTTATCGATTTCAATTCTTGTGTCTGCAACTAACAGTTCTTGGATGCACACTGTATGTTGTATACAGCTGGAGAAAGTACATAAATGAATGTACGTCTGTACGTGCTGATTTAGGTATGCACTCCGTTCACGCATAGACATAGGGCAATGTTTTATATGCATCAGAGCATGCAAGGAGCGTACACCGCACACCATGCAGCGTGTATGGCGTACGGTATGCTTAACATTGTTATTCCGGTTCAACAACAAAGGAAGCTGCCTGGTGAAAGGAAGTATTGTCGACTACCTTCCCATGTGCTGCGTATTATGTAGCTCTGTAGGAAAGGTAGCGGGGGAAAGGAAAGGGAAAAGAAGAGAAAACGGAGCTTTTCCTCGTTAGCTTAATCAATGACGACGATGACAACATTTGAATTCAAATTCAAAGCTTTTAACTTAAGCTCCTGCCTGACCTGGAATGACAAATGTTTTTGTTTCTCTCTTTTTTTCTCTTCTTCGACTTTTTTTTGACTTCCACTTGAAAAACATGAAAATGAAAATAAAAATAAACATACTGACAGTATACAAAGTTGGCTTGGAAGTACCTATGCAAAGCATGCTAACATGCTCTAGAGTATTCCCACACGCACTCACCTCCTTCTCCATCCGTGTGTACGACTAGACGCAACGTAAACAACTGCTACTTCGTAAATCTGTCCGTAGCGGATATGTCGGTATGTACGAACTTAAAAGAGTTATACTTATAGCAAAAGTACAAACTATGATTTAGGAAAAGAGGGAAGGAATGAACGTGGGAGTTCAAATGAGAGATGTTTCTTGGAAATTCTTTCATTGAATTCAACAGGGAGCGGATTGTAGACTGTGGAGTGCAGAATGAGTAGAATGTTTTCTACTTGTACAGCATTTGTGAATGTGTGGAGAGTTAGGAATTTTGGAGTCGTGTGGGATAAAGAAAAGGAAAGAAATGAAGAGAAAGCACAGGGAGGAGGAGGATAGGCAGAGAAACATGACTAAAGTCTTTCCAATTACTTGGGGATTAGACTCTGCGTCATTATTTCCAAGATAATGATTACAATAATTATTTCCAACTTTTCTTCCTTTCCCTTTCCTTTCCCTCCATGTCGTGTCCTTCAGTTGATCCTTCATCGGAATCAGAGACTAAATGCACCTTCTCAAATCAGTCAAAATCAACATGGAAATCAATGCAGGTAAAAGTGAAGAATAATAGGAAACCTAAAGCCCAAGATCTGCTTTAGCGGGCCCCGCTCCAATACTCCCACCAGAAACAACAATAATAAGTAGTGCTAGTACAAATAAAGCAGCAGATTATGACAGAGCGTTTAAAACATCAAGAAGCAAGCATTTTTATTTTTTTCTTAGTACGTAAGAAAGAGGTAAGATTACGTAGGTGGGCAACCTCATCAAAATAGCATGGAAAAAGTGGGAAAGACTTAAGAGAAATAAATTGTTCATAAAATTTAAATGAAATTGGTGTAATTGATGTATGGGAAAATCTATGTTGTGGGTAGGGAAAATGTTGTTGAGTGGTTGTTGCTGTTGTTGTTCCTGTTTGTTGTGAGGCTGGGTGGGAGTTAGTGCTCGTTGGTTTGGTTTTGGCTTGGGAGTGGGACGCGACGGAAGGGTGTTTGGGTGGTGGATGGATGGTTGGATGGATGGATGGTGGGAAGTAGTTTTAGTTCTGTTAGTTTGTATTCATGGTATTCGATTGATATGGAAGGGATAGTTTGGGATGAGAGTCTCCTGAATCACAGCTTCAGTTTCAAGCTCATCTTGTATTCTCTCGGAGTAAAGCAAAGTTTGCACAAAAGTAAGGAAGACTAGGTTTTGCTCTTCCCATCCTACTTCTCCACTAGCTTCCTACTTCTCATCCTTAACCAGCACCACCCGAGCCGACTGAGTCCATGGGAGCAAAGGGAGACTGAGAGAAAGTGAAAGGTGCGCTGGAGCAAAAATCCAACTATTTCACATTTGAAAAGCTAAAGTAAACTCACATCATTCCTCTCTCTCTCTCATCTTTCGCTCTATCTCGCTTCCTCTATCTCACAGCCCAGCCCCGAGTCCCACCACTCACGTCCTCATGTATGCAACATACATTTGTATTCTATTTTGACAGCTATACCACTAAACCAACTATTTTTCCACTAAAAACTAAAAACTTTTCCTACTAAAGTACAGATTTTAATTTTGATGTGATGGATACATCCTCAAGAGGAAGAGCGTAGACTTTATATGGGAACACGGGGGACAGGAAGCAGAAGACGAGAACTGCCCTCGAAAGGTGAAAGGGATGGAGAAAGGTGCTAAGAGAGGGGGAAGAACTAGCGTAGAGTAGATTGTGTGAAAAAGATAAAGGTTGTCGATTTGTAGGAAGGATTAGCAAGTATTGGAATTGCGGAATTGGAAAGAGGGCCATGGATTGACAGCGGGAGCTGGAACAGTCTCGTGTTTCTTTAGATCCTTTCCTTATCCTTATCGTTAGTTTGATTTCTTCCACACTTTTAGCTTCTCGAGCAGCGAGTATTGAGAGGAGCTGAGAGCGTGAGGATATTTATTCGAGACATGGCTTGCCTCTGCTCTGGTTTGGGTGAGACGGTAAATAGTGCGTGTACTTAGATGTCTGCTCATGAGACTGTAGCTACTAGTTAGATGGGTTGGATACTACTACACGGAATGAGATAGAGGTTTGTTTTGGGATGCTAGGGCTTCATTAAGAATGTCAGTGGCTGTTGGTTCATTGGAGGTGAGCTCACTACTCCTTCTCGTTCTCATCCTCAGTCAGCCAGCCACCCAGCCAGCCAGACAGACGGAGCGGAAGAAACAATGCATACAGTGTAATGGTGAGGAGACGAAGTGAGAGAGAACGCCATGGGGGTCTTGTGACATATCCAACTAACTGAAACGAAACTTCAAGTCCATAGTATTCTGCCGTCGTAGTTTCGCTGTCAAACTTTGATTCTCTCTCCCATATGTACAGCCATAGTCACGATCTGAAAATACTAAATCCATTGGATCATAAGAATCAAACTGAAAGTTTTTCCCCAAAAAATTTCCTCTCTCAAACAAGCCAGTGTTGAACCACAGTCAGTGTCAGTGAGCCCAGTCCACACCAATCTAAACCACACCAAGTCAAATATATATATACCTATATAGCTGGGCGACTTTCAGATATGACGTCATAGAAATTACATTTTTTTTCATTTATTTTTAAAATTCAAACTATGTTTTGCCTATTTTTGGAACAAGCGTTTTGCTTTTTCTAAATGCTCATATTTACACGTTTTTATGGTTTTGAAAAAGTTACTATCAGATTTGAATATTTTGAAAGCTTTTTTCTTGCCCCAAAATACGACTGCATATTTGCAAGTCGCCCTTTGAGAGGGGCATAGGGAAACGGATATCTGCTACAGTAGGCATCTGAGCGCCACAGTTCATTGAGTGAGACGATATATAGCTACAACGCCTACCCCGTAGTAAGGTCCATGTGGCTGTGATGCGAGGAGAGATGGTAACGGGAGCTGAGGAGATAGCAATGGATGAGCTGAAGTTAGAGGGATCTTGTTTAGTATGTGTAAAGGGTAGAGCTCATCATAGTCATCACTAGCCTTCCCTTTACTTCCCTATCTTGAACATGGATTATTTTCTCTAAAATTTCTTTCACCTTCTATATTTTCTGCATCAGCTAACTTGAATTCTTTTCCTTCTTTTCCCCTTTTCCCACTTTCTCCAAAGTCACAATGACATGTCAACCGCGAAATAAGTCTCCCTCCTCTCCACCACGGCACTCTCATCTCAAACTTTCAACTCCACCGCAAATTCACTTTGTCAACTAACGCAACTACTACATGAACATACAGGCCACACTATACTAGACCACCAGGGCCAAGTCAAGTCAATGTCGTTCCATCGCGCCCTACACGCACAACCCTGTACTTATTTACACCCAATTCGTACAATCAGTACCAACATTTGCAAAATATGTTGCATAATTTCCTCTCCAAATTCTGTCTATTCCCATTGCAATGGAACGGCTAAGCATCAGACCCTGTCTACCGATAGCTCCCAGACCTTATATAGGTATATCTAGAATAGAACTGATGACAGCGGAGGGGGACGACTGAAAAGCATAAAATGCTTGATTAGCTTCTGCACTTTTATTTTGTGAAATCTGAACTATCCGCTGTATTTCTATCGGTATTCGTCATCCTGATTAGTTCCATTACACTAAGAAATGAATGAGTTTGGGGTGAGGATAAAAATGTGTGGGTCGCGTGAATGAAAGAAAGGATGAATGGATGCTTCGTATTGTGAATGGATTGGAATGAAAACACACGGGGAAAATACAATTGAGTGAATAATGGAGAAGGTTGGGCTTTCCCTTCCGTCACAAGGAAAGATGGAGAGAGAGAGAGAGTGAAAGTGTGGCCCGAGATTAAATGAGTGCTCAGCTATTTGAGTTCTGAGGAGAGAATAATAAGGACGTGAAAGGAAGTGCGGACTCGAGAGAGGAGACAGACAGGAGATGAGGGTAAAAGTGGCTCTTAATTAAGAATGGGGCAGTAAAGAATGGGAGACTGGGCAACAAATCAAATGTGTATCGTACAAAAGTTAATGTTGAGTGAGGCGAGGGTGTGAAATGGGAACATTGAACATAGACATTCATTCATTTAGGTATGCACATGTACATACTTGGTTGCGGTTGCTGTTACTGTTAGCGCCAAAGCCACCCGCCACCATCGTTTGGCGTTTACCCCACGAGCACGACTCTGAATGTTTCCAAAGAGAAAGCGAATGATTGTCCATTAACGGTTCACCAGAACAAGAGCCAGAGCCATGTATATACATATATACTCCACCATCTATGGATCTGTCCCTACTGGAAGTATCCGTCGAGGGAGAAAATGTTCTCTTTATTAAAGTAAAACTCTTGAATAGACATTTGTAAGTAGGAGATTAGTGAATTCATAGCTACCCATGTGTGTAAGGAGATCAAGATTAGAGGACGCAGAGAAAGCGAGTGAGATCAAGAGAGGAGGGGAAGTTAAAGGGAAAATATCTCTCACGATCACTCGTTTCCCTGTGACGCGGACTAAACGTAAAAATAAAAGTAAAAACAATGACACTTCATTGAGATCCATTACACGCCTTCATCATAAATAGAAAATAGAAACACCACTGCGGATGTGAGTGGGGCCCCCAAATATTTCCGTTAGAATCAATTCCCAGCCACCCTCCAGCATTTACCGATATTTTTGTAGAGAAAACAGTCACGAAGCTCCGATTCTCCGTCACTGTATCTGTCTGTACTGGTACATGAGCCTCACAAACAGTCCTGTGGTTGAGACCTCGATAGTTTCTTCATGTTTAGCGGCACCCTGCCTGTTAATTCGATTGTCGCTTTGAGGCTCAGTGCCGTACCACTACCACTACCACCATCAACAATGTAACTCCAGCAGAAAACTGACTTTTTCTATACCAGCCAAGTACATAAGGGGAAAGCCACATGAAACGATGCATTAGCTGCTATCTGTAGAAAAACCTTTCTTGCTTCACTCCACGATACAAGCTTCCCATATTTGTGCAAGCAGCTGTGTATCTATGGCTTTCATTCTTTCATTGCAGACACATTTATAATTCAATTTATTTGTGGCCCCTTCCTGATAATTCGTAGTCAAGAACTCATGGGAAAGGAAGGTTATAGACAAGCAGATGTATAGACAAAATTATGGATAGAAAACAATGAAACTTGTATGAATGAATGACAATATAACAGCAACAACACGTCTAATCGATATAATATAGATATAGATATATTTTATTCACAACATTCGGATTTTGAAATAAAAATTCTCGCCAAATATGTACTTTCTACTACTACAACAGGAGCGAATTCAACCTTTTAATTTTGGTTGTAATAATTTAAATTTTTGTTATGTATGTAATTAGATGTAATAAATTATTATTATGTACACAGCGTACTCGAGTCCAGTTCAGACAACGTTTCCATCCGTTGGATAAATCTGTTTAGTGTTGTTTTATTTCCCATTAATTGTAGATATATATAGGTATATCATTTTTATTTTATAGTAATACAATAGTACTCTATTAATGTGTAAATTGTACATTATCTTCTATGAGTGTGAGCATCAGCCAAGATTTTCCCACGCTGACAATAATGTACCTACATACGACGTGTAATTGTGTAAAGTATACAAGTAGTAAATATTCAGTAATTATTATAATATTAGTATAGTAACTCTCCATCCTTTATTCTACCATGTATAGTTATTACGCACATTTTCCCTTAAGTTTATACAATAGAAGGTAAGACAAGAATATTTTATGTAATAGGAATGCAATTATTAGTAGCTTTCAGACTCTGTAGATTGAGAGAGGGCAGGGATAGCAGAGAAAGCTACTTTCGCCTAATTCTGTAGGTGAAGCACAAATAAAGGAATGGGTGAAAGTACTTTCGTTATAGAAACTAATACTCTTGCTGCTTTACGCATACTGTAGCTAAGACTACATGCATATGAATAATTTTTCCTGGTACTACACAGAGAATTTGAGGTAAAGTTGATTGTATTGAATTTGGAGAGGTCGGAGTGGAAGTGGCAATAACTTGGGTCCTCTATGGTTATGGTTAAAATTGGATTGTAAGTTTAATTAAAAGGTTTAATGTACGTAGTTTAGGTAGTTTTATGTTGTGATTTTATACCCTGCTTGCAGTTCTTGTAGTTTCTTACGTTCGTCTATTAGTATAGTAGCCCTGTAGTACTTTCTCTTATTATAGCTATATAGTCGTAGAGAGAAGTCAAGTGAAAGTCTACTGCTACATGTAAGTGAAGTTGCTCATGTAATACATATGTATATCATGGATCGAGGCCTGTTATATGCACCTCATCCAACCGTAGCCTACTATATACTACGGCGTAGTGGTATACCTGTAGCTAATTATTATATACAGTCTGATGTTGTATGCCTCTTTTCGTTAATAACTATATGTGCACATACATCCGAAGTTCTATAAAGTTTTTAGTTTAGTCGTTTCAAGTACCACATGAATTACGAATATTCTGTAGTGTTTAGTCACACTTATTTTGTCTAAAGTCTAATGGGATAAAACTACCTACATATCTACATGCAATGCTTAATGACTCAATGACATACCTATCCTGCTGCGCATAGTTTACTCACACGCCAAATCGATACGATTTTATATTATTAATTTCCCTCGCTCATTTTTAAGATTATAATTCATTTGCCAGCACAATCATTCCATCGTACACTATGTTCCATTAGCTATGTAATTGTAGGAGGTAATTATTATAATTATAGCAATAATGTCTTTGTTTTAAAACTTTCAAAACAATCTCGTACTTTCACTCACACCTTAGCTGAGCCACATCATACTGGACGTAATTAATGTGATCCACGTGGTAAATTGGGTTATGTGGGTCTTGAAAAGTAATAATGGTGGCAGTGAAACTTTCTAGTAACTAGCTGTATCAAAGATTAAAAAGGAGATTAATCTTGGAAGAAAAATGTGAATGAGAGTCTAACTATTGCTCTGTAAGTAATTAATTAGATTAATTAAACCTAGTTGGAACTAAGGAACCATAGAAAGAATGCTGAATAAAAGTGTTTAATTCCATAAATTAACTTTTTCAAAACGGGGAAAACTAGTAAATTACACTTTTCAAAATGGTCAAAACTAGGTAATAACACTTTCAAAAGGTTAAAAAACTAGAAATTACCGTTTTTAAAATGTCAAAACTGGAAATTCCCTATTTTCAAAACATGCAAAACTAAGCATATTACCGTTTCGAAAAGGTATATTGTGACGAAGAATAGTCTGCAAGGGAATGACCAGAACTAGACTAAAAAATGAACCCCCACCCCTCCTTTACCACACCAGGATAATTGCCTAAATATAATCCTTACAATTAGGTAATGCATAATACTAGTCGAGGTATTCAATCTTTCTTTCGTTGCAGTTTAATGCTATATTTGACGCGTTATATAGCTATAGAATTTTATTATAGAGTATCTCCACATTGATTACATTCAATTAGCGATATTTATCTTTGCAACTTATTATATTACGTAATCATCCATTTAATGTTTGTATACTTTTGTATACTATGCTACTATTGCATTGCACCCATGCTCTCTTTTGTGCATCATGCATACTGACACCATTCAAACTTCTTCAATACCACATTCATACAATGTATGTACATACTTTACCCTCATTTTGATTGCTACTTTCACTCCTGCAAATATACTGTATAGTAGTGTGTGTATGTCTAATTAGTATCCGATGGCTAGTACGCTCATCGTCCTTTAAAAATCTACGTAGAATTACATTTACCTATGCATAATGTAAATAGGGAACTCTGTCAATCCAAGCTTTCGCATGTTAAATGATTTTAAAATAATTCAAGTAATTTTTTAATTACAGTTATATTTCTCTTTCTTCTACAATTCTCACCTTTGGTTCTGATTAAGATCATTATTCATTATTCGTGCTTTACAAAAGCATTGATACATGTAGATACCTAAAATTCAGCAGAACCAATACACAGATTCACATACAAAGTAACACCGCCTACATGTACATAGGCTACAATTATCTACACAATACAACAGTACAAATGTCACTCTTACCTTAACAATTGATTTAATTTTCAGTCAAGTGTAAATCAACTGTCTATTACATAACCTTAAAATGTCCATGTGCTTCTTTCACGCTGCTAAATGTAGACTTGTTCCAAGTTCAAAGGGACCGATTAACTCTAAGAAAGGTAGTAAGAAAAAAGCCTAGAAATTAAAAACTACGAGGGAATTGATTGTGCCTGCTATGCCATTTCATATGAAAGCTCTCACGTTTGAGCTAAAAGTCAAAACTGAAATGAAAGTGGAAACATTTATTAATTCTTGTCAACACTAGGGATTACAGAGTGAGTGATGTGCTGCGGGCATATCGCAATGAATGCGTAAATAAACTAACTTGCTTCTATAGATATACATACTAGTAAATGAAAGATTTCTTATCCTAAAAGTAAGTTACAACTCTACGGTGCCAGTGGAATGTAAGACTTTGCTTCCTTATTATCCTTAACGATATTTGATAAAGCTACCTACTTACATCATCATCGGTGGCGGCTGTGGCGGCGGCGACTGTCAAATTTTTTAGCTGGTATGTCTGTCCTGTTTATCTGTATGTTGTGAAATAAATACCAGAGAGTGTAGTTAAGGTGTTGAGGTTTTGGAGCTAAGACAGACAGACGTTGTTGACGTCGGAGAGTTGAGGGAAAATCGATTTTTTTTCTAAGGGAAATCAACATTTGATTGAGCTGCACACATACGGAGGCGTCATATCATCAGATTTTCTTTTTGACTTGTTTTTTTTTCAGTGGATTTCAAAGGCGTTGCTGGCAACTTTCTCTCTTGGGTGACTGACTCCCTTATCAGTTGGTTTCCGTTCCTGTCAGTTGTTGTTCATCGTCGGTCTTCTCCTTCTTATTCTTATTGCTTAGGTATATAGAGATGTACATTTCACTCGTACTTATGTACACGGATCTCTCTCTCTCTCTCTCTCTCAATCATCCTTGTGGGTCGCCATGCGTGAAAGTCACTTGGAACTTTATACTAGAAAATTATGCCTTATTTCGATTAAGATGACCCATGCCGCCAGCACGAGAATCCCATCATGGAACCTTCCCCGTCCGCCACAAACGACAAGTTTTCCGCCACTCGCTACACAAAAATATTTTACAAGAATGATATTTTATACATGTACATACATATTGTTAAGGTAGCTGTTAGACCTAGCTATTAAGCTAACTCAAAGGATGGGTCATTTTTTACTATTTCAGGTAGATAATATTCTATTCACACCAAAATAGTTCAATGTATATGTATTTGTGTGTGTGTGTGGTTCAGGGAGAGGGTGAGGGTAGGTTAATTTATTACCTTGTCTTGCACTCCATTTTAATAATTTCAAGGTTATTTCCTTTATTTCCCTGTCTCTGTAAGCTACAAGGTATTAAAGCAAGATAATCTAAAGAGAATACCAACAAGTACTACCTTCCTCGTTGTGCTAATTCTGTATGTATTTCTATTTCACTATTCCAAATTTTAATGAGATTTGAGTGCAATGGATAAAAAATAACAGGAGGAAAGAAATCAATAGAACCTAAATATGAGGGCGAGTGCAAGGCTATGTAAATTTAATAGAAAATGTGATATTCACTGACTTGATTTATTATTCAGAGAAAATTGAGGGTTGACACCTTTGAACTTCCCTACTAGTTTTGACTTGTGATTGCTCTGTCGCTCGCTCCATTCAAAAGGGAAACAATGATCAAGGAGTGGTTATGTAGTGAGGGCTATATAGAGCTAATACAGTGTCCCCCCATACTTTCTAAATTAGTTAAAGTTAACGTATTTGATGCAGTGAGAAAGTGAGGGAAAGACTCTGAAAATTGTAGTAGTACTACATACTAATGGTATAAGTGAGCTTACATATTTTGTATATCGTGAGTGAAGAAGCATTGTGGCGTAAGCCCAACGTCCTTTTAATACTATTTTGACATAGGTAAGTCTCTTGAATCTATACCTTTTACTTATTACTACAAGGTGTACATACGGTCCTTGACACTTTTCAAAAATAGCAAAACTACTATTAGAACTTTCCTAAAATGTTTGAAAGTTGTATTTACACCTTTTATGAACACAGCTAAAAAATCTGATTGTTGGGACTTAATGGGACTCAAAATGAACTTTAGGAGGCGACTTGTGACTTACGCCTTAAGGGTTCTTCACCGACGATAGGAATAGAGGTCCAGAATAGTAATATCACTTGTCAGTGTTTTCAAGTTAAAATTATATGTTTGCTGTAGACTTGTTTCTCGATTGTTGCTCACAAATTCGAAAATAAATTAAGAGCTAGTGTGTCACATGGGCGTACATGCAGTGAGTGCACCGCAATGAATGGGATTGGGATCAGGAGGGAAGCCAAGGGAAAAGTACTAATATTAGCATGTAAGATTGATTCAGGAGTGATGAAGTAGTGTAAGTCATTCATTAATATTGATTGTGGTGTGAAAAAGGGAGCTAGTGAAAGTTGGATTTAATAGATTTTGTTCCTGGAGCGCCTTGAAATGTGAGCCATGTGTGTATGTTTCTGTCTTTGGCTGTCCATATATGTACAGTACGTAGGTCTATCTGATTGCCTTCATACACAGAAACACCAGGACGTATGTAACTGAATGAGAAAAGATACTGGATTAGAAATGTGGGTACATAGGACGGGAAAGAGCGGGCGATGTGTCGAGTGAAAGTGTGTGGTTAACGGAGTGAAATTGTGCCCGTAGGTAATGACATGAGTAACCCTATGGTGGAGGCACATAGGTGGGCAAAGGATGATTAATGACTTACATGGTAAACTTGCACCAGCCCAGTCTCCGTATGGATTCCCGTTCTCCGGTGATTTCTGCTCTGATTTGTTTACCGTGTTCAAACTCGACTGATAACCCGACCCTGTCAATCAATAGAAAAGAGACGAGACGGAGTGTGAGTGAGAGAGAGAGAGAATAAAAAATCAATTTTCCTTTACTTTACATTAACTCAACCATGTCAGCTATCATAGCGCTCGTACTTAATTCCAAACCAAAATAACTTTTTCAACACTTCTATCTGACTGGCAGAGACACCCCAAATTATACCTAAGAACGCAATAACATACACTTAATTAACCTAGCTAATTCAATTTTTATTTAAATGACCTTGTATTTTATTTCGTGTCAGTTTCTAATCGATGTAAATTTCCTTTACACTGCACTGCACTGACATGGCAATGATACAATGTAATTTGTGGATGTTATTGTTGCATTGAAATCAAATGAGATTTAAATAATTCCTAGTCTTGTTTTACATTTTCGCGTCATTACAGATGCATGTAGACTGGATTTGACAAAGAGAGGGACCGGCCATTGAATTCTATAGAATAAGAGGGGAGCTAAAGAAATTGTTACTGTGTGGTCCTAGTCACAGTTCCAATTCGAAGTCAAAATTTAAACTCACAAAGCCATAGTGACTGTGAATGGACGGACATGGAGATGCGGAGAGAAAGGACAGGAAGCAGCTCTGTCTCTTGGTCCTCTATTCTCTAATTCCCGGTCCAAGAGTATTTATGTATGTACCAATGCAATGCAATGGTCTAGGTATAGGTACATACCTAGTACATTCGTATATGGTCCGTAGATTGGAATTGTGTTCCCCAATGTTTTTGCTTGTTGGTTTGGGTGTGCAGCTGGGGAGACGGCGAGAGATGTGTGAATAAGCGACGAATGATGACATGAACAACAGTAGGCCATGGACTGGTGGGATTGGGCTAACTTATGAGGAAACTGGTGCGAATTTGTGGTTTGTCATCCAATTAAATGGCAAATAACAAGATAACCATCTGCTTCCTGTCCTCCCTCCCTTTATTCACTTCTGTTTCCAAAAAGCGGCAGTCACAAATGCAAATGGAACCGCATGCTTCAGCATTTCTATTACTGCCTCTATTAAAAGTCCTATCTATCTCAGCATCTACATCTATGTATGCATTTACACTGCTGAAGTTCCAGCTCCGTTGGAATGCAACGTGAGCGTGGAGCAAGAGTGTCAATAATAATCATACAATTCAAGGTATGCCTATAGCCTACTGCTATTACAGTACGTACCTACATAGTAATTACTGAAATGTATGTACCTATGCACCTAGTATTACTTCGGCAGCTTGTATTTATTTGAAAGCTCATTTTGAAATTATATAGTAGAAAAGGCATTAAAATTCCTTAGTCAACTCTTTGTTTACAGTAATTTCATGTTCTATCTGAATCCCCTTCCCCATCTCTATTCTTCCCACGCATTTCAGTGTTTTGACACAAGCAAATCTGATCAGTATTACTATGCAATTCCGTAGGACCATGATACGCTTTCTTTCATCGGGTTACTATACACTTTATATGGAATAATAAATTCAATTCAAAAAACGTTACGTACCTTCACTGAATCCAATGGCTAACGAGCTAGGATTGCGATTTTTTGGATCGGTTCTGTCTCTCTCTGTAAAGCAATAACCATTGTTGGGTCATCCCAGGGAAAACATAATTGATTTGAATTACATTTCATTTGTTGACTTTAGCTTACCTTTATGTATTTTATGCACAGGTCTAGTAGTTGTTGTTGGTAGGGTAGTGGTGGTAGGAGGTGAGGACGCTGAAATTAAAACAAAGAACGTATTTATGAAACTATGTACAACTGCGAAAAAGCAGGAGCCTCCTGTAAAATAAGTTATTATGGTGTTGCAAAAAGAGGATGATGGAAGCTTTACCGTAGAGTTTAATTGCGCCATCGGTCTCTCCTCTTGGGTTTTTGGCGACACACTTGTAAGTGCCAAAGTCTTTGTCTTGGATATCGAAAACTGTCAGTTTCATATGAGTTTTGTAGGGTGGGGTGCCGACAAGGTTCTCTGTCCGGTACTTCCGACTGTCGTGAATCATGTGTCCATCTTCTCGAGTCCAGTAATTCAGTGAGGCGGGATGAGCTTCCGTGGAACACTCAAGAGTTACACTGTACCCGAAAGGAGCTCCAACCAGCTGGTGTGGAATCCAGAGCATTGGAGGAACTGGAAGAGAGAGAGAGACAGAATGGGACAAAATCGAAAAAAAATCATAAATCAAAGCTCATCATACCTTCACCGTTTGCCGTTTGTATTGGCGTCCCCAAGTCGGACCGACAGACAGACAGACAGGCAGACATCCATAGCGTCCCAGACGCAACGAACAGAACAGAACAGAACAGAACAGACACATCTGTCCCATCCTCAACACTCAAATTCCAATACATGCTCAAAAATTTCATCCCCTCTTTCCCTTCTTTCTAATATCACACTTCCAAATTCCAAACTCCAAACCCTCACCATCACCATCACTGCTGCATCGATGCATTATGTCCAATCTTACAGCACTATGATGACGATGCAATGCAAGGACATCAAAATGAAAATTTACAAATTTCTTCCACATTCCCACATCCTATTCTCCTCAACACTTGCTCGCTCACTCCCTCCCTATCCATCCCACACCCTCAACAACTTTCATTTGAATCTCGTCAAAGGGATTTCATATGATCGAGCATTGCTGAGTGCAGATTTAGAATTGATTCTCTGAATACTACAACTATCAGTATAAGCTTCGGTGTACACATCTGCCAGTTCCCGCAGTTTGTTGAAGGCGAGTCAAAATAAATTTTTGACATGGAAAAATTATGACAACTGAATGTAATGAAGGGTTTGGCAAACTAAAGTTTTTTTTCGAAAGTTAATTTATCATTACGGTAAATCAGATCATAATCGTTACAATAATACGCTTCTGGTTGCCGTGCATACATACATATAGGCAAAGGGAGCGTTGATTCGAGGGATAGGGATATAGTGTGCCTGGAGCACTCAAGTCCTGAAAAAGTTTTCCTTTCTCTTGAATGCTTAGCATTAACTGGTCTATGTCGGTCCCTACCAACGAGACATAAGAAAGGTGGCTGCTTCCGATGGGCCTATACAGATATATGTAGGAACATACATTTACTTTCTATAGCATTGGATAGTTACCCCACCGCGTGGTGTAGATGTCTCGGTGATTGTGCGACAGGGGAATGTTTTTATCAGTTGGTTACGAGAAAAACTACATTCTCAGCAATACAGTTTGGAGATTTTGTCACGGGGAAGGTAGTCTCTCTGTTCGGTTGTGTGCTAGGAGAGTAGATCGTCCGCATGGGATTTAGAAGAAGAAAAAAAGAGTTTCATTTCATCGGATGTGATAAGGGAAGCATTCAAGAAACGGCTACTTCCTTCACTACTCATAGTCACTGAGTATAACCGCGCCATCCACTTTAACCAACTTCCTATATATCAGTATATCAGTACCAGTACCAGTTACTACATATAGGTACGTATAGTATATCTACACCTGGATACACCCACGTCCACGTCCGGGTGCAAGTGCGTAGGGGGCCTTCCAAATATGACGCCATATGGATATGGGTTTGAAAATAGCTTTGAAAAAGGCAAAAATGAAAGTAACGTCTTGAAAATTGTATAAATGACTTACTACAGCGTATTCAAAAAGAAGCAGAAAAAGATTTTAACTTTTTACAACAGAAAAAAAATTTAAAATTTAAACAGAATTTTAAACTTTGTATTAACACATGAAAATAACAGATTTAGACACTTTGAAAGAATGTTTAACAAGTTTCTTGCACATTTCAAAAAAGGCTAAAATAGATTTATACTTTTTGAAACAGTGCAGTGTAAGAATCGTATTTACGCATTTTGAAAACGGTCAGACGTGAAAGGCTCCTAACCCTTCATATGCATCACTTCCCTCCCACTACTCAGAGAAAGTCTGACTTTTTCCCTCCATGACGCTTGCTTTCACTCCATGCCGATGTACGTATCTTTATCGCTTCTACATCAAAGCTCGTATCCGTAAGTCTATCTGTAGAGTGGAGACACACATGGATGTTGTGTGTAGCGTATCTGTAATGTATTAGTTATGTATGCACACATATAGTACAAGTAGTGCTGCAGTTATGTATTTATACATATACGTATGTGCATTATTGGAATACATATTATTACAACTGCAGTGGAGTCAAGGAAGAATCCAAGGAGAAAAACTTTGATGTTTTTATCGAACAAGATATTATTTTGATGTCCATTACAACTTTTACTGTATGGTCTACATATTGTGTGTTCCAAGGGAGAAAGATTCCTCTTTCTCTCTCTCTCTCGCTCGTCCTTCCCTTTCTGTCGTCGTGTCTAATGCTGACACATGTAAGTTTAATATTTTATTACTCTCTGTCTCATGTGTGTCCTCATTCACATACCCTGAAAAAAAATCATAGGAATTGCTAAACTTTCCCCCCACTCATAGTGTACTCATACATTTTTTTCTCCTTCCTCTGGGCTACTTCATGTATAAATTATACCCCTCATTGTCTGCACAACAATTGGCACAACTGCGGACCGTAGCCGTAAAAACACAATGGTACAACTGAGTTATGAAAACGCTTGAAATGATCACCGCTAAACGCAAATTATTACCAACCTTTTAATAAACAACTGGGCGAACCTAGCCCCTCTGCATTCTAATTCTAACAATAAGCCTTAATGTATTATATTATAAGAAAGATTCTTCAAGTTATGGCCGATTATGAGGCACTTGCCATTGTTGTAAAATGAAGTACCAAGATACTTCAAGTCAGCTAATAATAGTAGTAGTAATAATAATGGCGTCTATTTCAATTTAAAGTTTCACTTGCACTTAAATAAAACCCTTGGCTATAAAACTAAGTTTTCTTTCCATGCCAGGGCTAAAATATGTATGTTGGAATACTAAAGAATTACTACTACAGCAGAACGTTTGGATTTTTTGCAAAATTTAATTAGCTGGCGTACAAAGTGCAAGACAGGCAAAATCAAAAGTTTTCCTTGTAAAGGAAATACGAGTACCTATGTAGAGAGCCTAGGTAGGTGCGGATGTACTTGGTCAAGTGGTTTCAACTGAATTCAATGTACATGGGATGAGATTGGGATTTCCTGGCAGTATTCCCTTTTCAACACACTCAAAATCTATTAGACACGATTAATTTGTCCCTCCGATTCTTCCCACAATGGTAAATATTGTACCTGCATCCACTGGCCGTGACGATGAGTGGAAACCGAGCTTAGCGGCTAGCGCTGACTTAGGTACTTACAAGTACGGATGAGAATAAGGTGATCTAATTCAATGATTATAAGGGCTCAAACCACCCAGGATAGGTCGGTCCCGTATACGATGTACATTAGTACGGAGTGTGTGGGTAAAGATCGTTCAATTTTCTTTGATTTCACTGGTGAACGCCCAAAGGAAGTGATTTTTTTGTGTGGCGGGTGCTTATGGAAGTTGCAGGGCATGAGGAGTTGGCAAGGAGAAGGAAATGTCGGAATGTAAATCTAAATGTGTGACGTTTGTTGAAGGACCAAAAAGGAGGATTTGAAGGAGTCGCCTTTCCCTCCGTACTTCCATCCACTTAAGCCCATCAAGTGATCATCTGGCCACAATGGAGAGCTTGGCGTTGACATATGAGACGATAGAAATCTCACAAGCTCCTTTCACACCCGACCACCTTTATCCCGTTCCCGTGAACACTTGTCCGTCCATCCAGCTCAAAAGATATATAAGCCCTATCGTCGACTCTTATGCAACCAGCCAGCCAACCAGCCACTCCAGTCTCTACTACAACCTACAACGTCTCAAGCTCCCTGGTCATGTTCTTAAAAGTCCGATTTCCAGGTCCGCAAATTCACTTGTTTAGCTAGTCAATTTTAAGCTATAATTTCACGTTGTCGAGCAAGGGCCTAGTCTTTGCAAAGTTACCTATTGTGCACATAGCTATGTACAAGTTAATAACCTAGAAGGTCTTATTGTTAATAAAACAGAATTATAATAATGAAGCATATATGCTAAAACTTTAGACTAGCTTTTGACCCCCTTTTCGTCTGAATTGGAATTGTATAAGTTACGGTTACGACTTCAATTTCATCTTTTTGCACAATTGTAATCCCATACGTGTACATAGTCTAGGCCTTACATTACACAATGAAATCGCAGAGTTAGGCTTCCTAGCATGTGATTGACGTATTGTTCATTAAAATAGTATCACATTTCGTTTACAGTAATTTTGTGTGGTTTTCATGTACAAACTTATTAACACTACAATTTCAATCGATTCAATGGAGCTAAAGGGAAGAAAGCTCACGTAGGGAAATGTATTGTGAAAATTTGAAATTCAAAATAGAGATATTTACGGGGAAAGTTGTTTTCTCCAAATCCCAACTTTGGCTAATTGTAAATGTTACAGAAACACACACACACAGACATTCAATTTAATTTCAAATATCCGAAAATTACAAGCCGTAGCTTTCTCTCTGGGAGAGTTCTACTCTTGATGTGTACGTAGGGATGTGTGGGGAGTAAAAGTAAGAAGCCAATAATAAATTGAATTGATCGGAGGAAAGGCACTTAGACTAATAATATAATTAAGCTTTCCTAGTAATGCTCAAAAGTTACGTGAGATCTTTGAAGTGCTGCATAAACTTGGTTTGGTTCGACTCTGGTCACAGCGTAAATACATATATAGTATCATACGTTACTACTTACTTACATAAATACCGTAGTTCAAGGTGCAACCCGAGCTATCTACGGCAGCTCACTTGTACTGATTGTGAGAAGAGAAGCCCCTTTTCTATTATGAAAGAACAGCGTAGATAGCCTATCTTGAGCCTTCAAGGAAAATCTGATCTGGCTAGTGCAAGTGGTTGGAAAGCAGTGAAAAGTTGAACGGGGTCGCCAGAATTAAAGTGATAACTTGTTTGAAAACTATATAGGTTCCTGTCATGCCATGTCGTGTCGTGTCCTCTGTTCTAGCAAAGTAAGTCAAACATGAGCGAGATCACATATATACATATAGTACTAGCTACATGTTGCTTGCTTGTTCGGATTCGACAGATAGATATGGATAAAATATGTTTATGATAGTGCTGAAACAAGTTTATTATCTATTGAAAGTGATTTTCAATTAATCTCACTTAGCTCCTCTATTCACATCCATTATGCTATTAAGGTATTTTGAATGAAACTCTTGTTGCCATTCTAATTCGGTTAACTATGCATGTTGCCTCTGTCTACATATACCTATACACCCTCCCTTCCACATGTACCGACCGTCCATCCCCGACCAAGTGAGAGTTCCTCCTCAAGTTATTACCAATTTGAGAGGAGGAGGAGGTTAAGTTGTGAGAGTATTTATCCCTACTATGTACTCCCAGGGTTGTTTGCGTGAAGGAAAGTCAGCGAAGCAGACTTGCACTTAGGCAGCAGAGAGCAAAGGGAAAGGTTGAGTCCTTATGTATGTAGGTAAGTCACCTCCTAGGGTATTTTGTTGGGAGATGTTCTGGAGACATTCAACGGAATTAAATAAAATGAATGAATGAGGTTGAAAGGAGCAGGGACAGATTTACAGTGCATTTACATGATTAAAATTACACAAGATGGGAAGTCATGGAGGGAAAAGGGAAAGCTGCCATGGGTTTTGTAACCCAACTCTCTGGATTCCCGTTCCTTTCTCTCTCTCTACTACTCCTACACTCTTAAACTCACTCCCTTCTGTCAGCAAGAAAAGCTTCATGGAAATTCACCTTCGGTGTGGAGCTATCCATGGAACATAGGGAGTGAAAGTAGAAGGAAAGTGACACAGAAACAGAATGCAGATACAACCGTTTCGCTTCTCAGCCCAGCATGGCTATGGATCTCTGTAGACAGACGCACCCATAACCACACACACACACACCCACACAACCCATGAAACCATAGGAAATGGAGCATATGCATAATGGCTTGACTCCCGTCCTTCTACTTTCACTTTCCCATGTAAGTCGTATAATATCAGAACCAAAGTTGCTCCCTATCTACTTGATTTACGATAAACTTTTCCCATTATTGATTCACTTGATTTTCCCTACTTTCCCCGTGCCACTGCACTGTACACAGTGTATCCATGTATGGATGAATCTCTACCAAGGTAATGCCAATGATGTAATAGGGAAGAGGCCTATTGTCTTATATCGAAAGATGTACTATTGGGTAATAAATACAATGTGTACATAGCTACCTACAATGGAAAAATTAAACTGGAACAATAACACTACAATCTCAACTGCTTATCAATCCCCTTTTACCTATGTTGTAGGTTGTAAGTTGTAGCGCTCCCTATTATTTGAACCCCAGTAATCAAAATCAAGCAGCAATAAAACAATCTTCCCCTCCCTTCAGGATGTGTAAATAGCCCATATGTACGTCCGCACAATTCCAAAGAAACCGCTAACATAAACAGTGATTTTCACCAGCTTTGTTGATTAAATCAGGGTAAATTCGAGTAATTTTGAGATTCTAATTACAGTAGTTAAGGTAGCATTCATCTAGGATAGTGTTACTGAACAAATATATAGTGGATACATTCACTGTATGTACAATAGGCGGGCTTCACACACTACACAGTTTGCAAAGGTACCGTAATGGATGGCTGCTCTTTTCATCGATCAAGTAATTGAAAGTAAAAGTATGTATAACGGGTGTTTGTATGTAGGCATTTTATTTTGTAGTGAGTGAATGACATTAAATGATGGGCTAAGAGTCTTTGGTTTTTGGAAATAAAGAAAAAAGAATCAGAGATACATTGAATTTTGCAAAATCAGCAATAAAATTTGATGATGGAAATGTTGAATGTTTATGTAAGCGTAAAAATGGGGGCTATCTGTATAAGGCGAACTGTTAATATGTAGGTAGGTAGTTTTCTACGTAGTTTTAGTTTTGCATGGCCCTCCCAATGCTATGCCACTATGCCGGCTCTGTAAACAATAAAAGTGGAAGGTGTTTAGGGAGAGCGAGCACTTGAGTTAGCAACAGTAAGGGAAGATTGAGTGGATAAAATGGCAATAAGACATGGTCGTAGAGTCATTCAACTTTTTTTTCCCTTCAACAAATGCCTTCAATTTATTCCCATGGAGGGAAAAGAATGAAAGTGTCAGCACTTGAATCCTTCAGACTAAAATGTGCCTCTCTACCTCCGCTTTTTAACCATAACTCTTGATTCACTGTGTCTGAATTTTTATTTTGTTTTTTTATCGTTTAGTGAAGTAAGCAATGCGGAGTAAAGAGAGAGTGTGTGTGCGTAAGGCAGGTACCTAACTGTACCTACTTAACTATGTATCTAGGTTACTTTTGCCTCTAGCTGTTACTTGTATGTAGGTATGTAAACCTACGTATGTGGAGGTCTCTCTCAGTAGATCCAAATATCGTGGATCGTGGGTGATGAAGCATTGTGACGAAAGTCCAACGATCCCTTAGAGCTTGATTTTACCTTAGATTTCAGTACCTAGTTATTGTTTATTGATGAATGGTTTAGCGTGTGAAATGGGGCTAATCATTATTTTTAACAAATACCATTTTATGGTTTTTGAAAAAGTGTAATTCTCAAATCTTTAAAAGTACAAATCCCATTTTACTTATTTTTAAAACTGTAAGTGCTTCGGAAAACGTGCAAATCCCACTTTTACACATTTTTGAAACACCAATTTTCCTTTTCCGATTTTCCTACTACTTGTAAGTTTAAATTACTACCGTTATTAACTATTTTGAAAAGCTTGAATCCTATTTGTACGTTTTAAAAAATGTAAATACCAGTTTTCCTATTTTTTGAAGA
>JAQFZC010001580.1:0-28855 GCA_034695205.1 Dicyrtoma fusca | reverse complement strand
TCTGAAGGCTGAGACTGGAAATTTCCATTCCAGTCTGCAGTCCGCATCCCTAACCGCTCACCCAAGCACGCCTGCTAATTTTTTGTAGAACTGCTATGTACTACTTCTGTTAGACAAAATAACAAAAATTATACCATACAAATACAATGTTGGGCAAGATACCTAAATGGAATTCATTTAAAAGTAATTGAGAGTCTCACAATCACTGTAAACTGTAAAGTGTTTACTGATACAGTAATAATAATTAAGTAATTTTATTGCCTATTGCTGGAATGTTAATTTTAATAGTAAAGTTTAATTTTAATGTCATTACTTTGTCTTTTTTGTACTTTAATTAAAAATGGTTACTTGAGTAGTTACATATATTTACCATAAAAGTGTGATAAAAAAGGATGGACATGTAGCGAACGATGAAATCTCAAATGAATCAATCATTTTATAACTTTGGGAAAATATTTTAATGCTTCAAGGTCATAAGTGTGTTATATATATTTAATAATGTGTAATCTATAAATTCCAATTTTCTTATTCACACACCCTCACGCGTCTTCTACTCTTTCCTTTTATAAAGTCAGTAAGGAATTTATTAAGTAAACAGTGACGATCAGTTTTGTGTTATTAGTGCTATGAGTAATATAGTATTGTAATATGGTTTGACTTTTATTGTTTTTGTAAGCAGCGGGATAGATTCTCGCAAATATCGATAGTTTTATTACTTGTGAATCATATTTATTGTATAAATTGTAAATTCGCATATAATAAGGAAAATGATGTGATTTTTAATATTAACTCACGTTTTAGTTTCTTTGATTGTTAAGTATATTTTTTTATAAAATTATTATTATTACAAAGATCTAAACTGGGTCGCCATTCAAAGTTTTGAAAAGCAAAATAATTATGCAATGTTGGCTATCTTATTTTTAACCGCTTATGGCCGTCATTCCATTTTTTTTTTCAGATCAAATTTTGTAGTGAAAATGAATCAGTGAATGGGCATACCGAAATAAAATACCATCTACGTACTACTTAAATAATGTAATTAAACCAGTTGACGTAGCTATAAGTTAAGTATGTTCACTTGTAAATAATTTTGAATGCTTCCATGTTTTACCAATATACCATAAGAACGTAATTGAAATGTATAGAATGCTAATAATTGTTAAAAAGCGTAAAGCAGTAATCGTTTTTGTTACAAGTTCGATTTCAGTTCGAACATCGGATTAATGAAGGAACGAAATCTCGTGAAATAAAGGACATCGTGTGCCAAGTCAAGCCAGTGAATATTGAGAATTTGAGAATGCTATTCTAAAAAGTATCGTACTTACGCAAAAAAAAATAAAACAGGCGAAAAGATGAAAGACTAAACTAAATATTGTAGTTGACGGTTGAGTAGACAATTTATTATTATTAATACCTATGAAAACGTCTACTACTAGTAAGTAGTAATAAGTTTACTAAAAATTAATATGAAAAAACCGAAATAGAAATAATTTGTTGAAAAAACTTATTAAAAGCGTGTCGTAGAATATCCTTGTCGTGTTCGTCTTGTCCACATGTACAATTCATAAAGAAAACGTTGTATGGTATCGTAGTAAAAATCGGACCGTTCACCCTCACCGTTGCCAGTTGCAGAAAGGGCTACGGTTACCGGTTACGGTTCATTGATGATGTGGTGAGTACTATAAAAGCAGAAAATAAAAATACTACTATCGTATTTTATAAACCCGGGAAAAGTCAGATGAAACGGTTTCTTGCATCGTGTTACCCAGTTCCAGCTTCCAGCCAAGAGTATACCTAAGTACATAATAAGTATTATGTAAGTTTCTGAAATCTGAAGTACCTACTTTGCTTTTCCATGCCTACTTACTTATACGGTCCTGCTACCCAGTTACGAAAATTAAACTGACAAAAATACAAACTTAATTAACATATGAAAACCTAGTAAAAATCAAGGGCTCTATAAGCATTTTATTATCTTTTATCATTATTACTCTTCCACACTTATTTATTTCATCATTTATATTCAAAACACGAGTTAAAATCCAATCTCATGACATGAATGAAGCATAAACTACTTCCTATTAGTACATTTTACAGTACGTACCATACATGATACATACATTTATATAATAATATATAATGCACAAAACAAAGAATTATTTAATTAAGAAGTTGTCATTAAGTAATTATTCATTTCATAAAAAAAATACGCTTCATTTTAGCATGCCATCAAATCAGTAAAAGTCTGAATATATACATATAGGTTTTAATGAACACTCACGTTTGGATTTTACCAATAATTATACGAATTTTGCAAATACAGTCAACACAATACAGTGAATGCAGTGAGAGTGAATTCAAAAATATAATATAAGTACTTTACTTATTAGGTGTATCAATTCATAGTTACCGTTACCGAAACTGAAAAAGAACGAGAATGATATCCGACAATCCGAGAGACCGGGAGAGACCGAGAGATACATAATTATTTCAAAGTCAAGTAAGAAAATTAAGAAATAAGTAAGTGACAGAGTTTGCTTTCAGATATTTGTTAATTTGTGATGAAAAAAAATACTTTTATATAAAAAATAAAATAATCGGGGGACGGAAACTTAAACTTTTCTGCAACTGGCGGTCTCTCTTTGTGAATTCCATTCAGATCCGTCTTCTCTGTCTGACATAAAGTGATACTGATACTGATAATTTACTCTGCAGTAGTGCCGCCACATGATGGGCTCCTTGCAAAAATTACATAATTCCTCTATTATTATTAATTATCACAGTGAGTAGTAGAGTAGCTGTATCCAGTAAAAAAAACTCGTTTGATTCACAAACACGTTCGTGTTCCACTTCTTGGTATTATGTGGGAGGACCCAGATACTTCGGGGCTAAAATGAAAATGACAAATGCGTTTTTACACCTAATACCCTGCCACAGGGCTAAAAAATTCTTAAAACACTAAAACACTTGATCGTAAATAATATTATTAAAGATATCCTTTGGGCCCTCCCAACCTCCTGCACCCTCCTGCTTTTATTATTTTGTCCATACACAACGTGCCGGAAAAAGTTGAGCTTAAAATTAGGATAAATTGTTAACAAAAGGGGGAAAGAATGTTTGGAGCCCAGCACTGGAATTGATGGTACGTAGTTTATGGACGCCCCCGAGAGGGCAGGATAAACCAAGCCCAACGACAGTGGAGGAATTAAAGCATGAAGTGCTGACATGAGCGCGAGCGGGATTTTTCCTTGTTCACTGCCGTAAGACTTGCGACCCACGCCGAGGCGCCGCACGCACTCCTCCACCAACGATAACGGATTTTAAAAGTGTTGCCAACAGGATTTTTGCGTCTTTGAATTTTTAATTGAATTGGCCAGGAAGAGAGAGAGACCTCCATAAATGACCTTATGCTCTTTCAATCATATTTATACAAGCTTTCAAAAGGATAAGATATGCCGTAGTACTTAAAAGGTCACGTCAATAATTACTTTTACTAATACTCTTCATTCATATATTATATTATATAGTCATTTATAGTTCAAAAAAAACCTTCAATGGACCATGTCAAATTTTTTAAAATTCCAAGGTTCAGGGTTTAGCCATCAAATTCAAATCCTAAAAGAAGCTTTGTTTCTACTTTCTTCGCGACACACTTTTTACAAAATTCTTAGTTTCCTTTTAGTAAGTACACTACTGAGACTAAAATCTTACTTCATTTTCCAAAAAGAGCAAAATGTGTAAATACATTTTAAGAAGGTGCTAAACATGAGCCGAACAAACAAAATAAATATTTAAAATCTAAAAACAGAGCAAAATCCCTAAATCTCACGTTCAACTTTGGAAATGACGTAACTTCTGACTGCCCCTAGGAGCGGAGAGGATGAAGAAAGCATTAAAAGGATAGGGAATAGGAATCCAGTTGAGGGAATTGAGTGATTTCAGTGTAAATGACCTGTGCGCGAGAACTGCAGAGGAGTTAAGAGCACCACACAGACAGGAACTGGCAAAAGTATCCCCTCGAAAACGCCGCACATAAACACTTGCATTGCACTCCCCGTAGCCACATTTTAGCTCCGCAACCCTCGAGGCTTCCCCGCGTCCTCCAAAAATGACGGCTTTCACATTTTACCTTCCTAGTCGCCCCCACACCCGACTCTATCTCCTACAACTGCCTCCATCTCATTGAGCCCCCCACCCACTTGCCTCCGCACGTCTCGCCAGGACGGAGCCCAGGAACACGAAAGCGGGGCTCTGCTCCTGTCACTCATTGGATCGGCTGATTCGAATGCTTTCAAGAGCAAGGGAGCCAACTGTGCTTCGGAGAGAAAGAGAGAGAGAGAAAAAGGCTGGTGGTTCGTTGAGGACGTTAGAAGGTGCACTGGGTGAGTGAGGAGCTCTGGACTTCTGCATCATCCAAGCCAATCACTCTTTCCCTTTAGCCACCCATCTACACACTCGAGCCTCCCAAATACTACGTCAGTCCATTTGGACTCCTTTGGACACAAAAATAAGACAAGCTAGCAATAGAGAGGAAATCGGGCTTCCGGCTTCCAACAAGTATTCCATGCATGTTAGGAAGGGATTGTAGGGAAGTAGGATTTTTAACCAGAATTTTATTGGGTTCGAAATTGCCTCTAAAAAACATGTACACAAATATAACTTTAGGGTATTTAGGGTAAAAAGTTATTCTAAATAGAAACAGGATAATTTTAGGATTTAAGGGTAAAACGGCCAAAATGGGCAATTTAAAAATTGGGTTTTTGAACAACAATAACTCGACATTACACCATTCGTATCTTGTGTTGACCCTACGCTTATTTTGTCTAAAGGTGAACAGCTACGCGAAGTGCAACAGATTATGAAAATAAAGTACCTACCTAAGCACAAGTAATGATGACTTTCATTCCTCACAGCCCAGCATCACTAATTTGGAGTTTCTACGAAAATATGAAGCTTCTTTAATTATATGAAAATGAAGTACTTCAAATTACACCTGAAATTAATTTACTTTTTTTCCCCTCCAACCTTTATAGGCCCAATATTTTTTCCCCAGACCATCACTGTTGTTACAAGGGTCTAAAATTAGTGGTTATATTTAAATAGTTACGGACTTACGGATTTTTCGAAATTGTAGGGTATACTGGGAGAAACGGATTTTGGGAAAAGAATCGGGGATTTATACTGAAAACAAGGGCTTAACCACCAACGTCCGTTTTTTTAAAAGTCTAAACCGGAGCCTTGAAATGCGCTATAAAATTAAAACCAAACCGCTGGGCTGCGGTGCAAATGAAACAGTTTAACCAGTTTAAAGTCCTCGTTTTTCACGTTTCGAACAAGTATCTAGATAATTACTGTCGCGGTAATTGACCTGGGATGTTGGGAATTGGGGATCCGGATCGGCTGCAAGTATTAGCGAAAATGGGCAAAGCTGATTCCCGCCATTCTTGTGTGATTAACGTTTTCTAAAGCTTAATTTCACGTTTAGCTTTCGTGGAAGGACATTATTATTTTTTCATACAGGTACAGTTTTAGACCAGAAAATTCCCCTGGGGACAAAACAATCTAACCGATGCGATGGGAGTCGAGTAGTTTCAGGTCAAACTTAGCTGTTTTTAGTTTTAAAAAATGACCCCAGATATTTTTGCTCCAATTTGCCACTGGATCTTCTTGATTCACCATAATAGGCAGCAATTTTTTGTTCGAGTTGGACTGGCCTCGTGTGGACGTAGTATTGGACAGGCTCCGTTGAGAGAGGGAAGAGAGCAGCAGGCCAGGAGACGAGTCAGTGCTGCGCGGTGTGGAAAGGAAAAAAGAAAAAGCCAGCTTGGAGGTTGGAGAGACAAGGGCCCCCACGACAGCTAAACCAAACCAAACGACACGCTCACTCACAGAGCCAAAAGCAAAGCCAAAGTCACTGTATTTCCCAAACCACACACACACACATCTAACACACTGCACTAAGGGAATGGCCACTCCGTCTCTATGCCTACATCATTCATTCCATATACCGTCGCCTCCGTACTCTGTATCTCAAATATCACGGTAGGAAGCTTCCCCCTATGATGTTAGACTAATTTCTACCAAATTTACAACCCCTTTTCCTCCACAAAATCATAAATGGTCCCATTTCCCCTTAAAATTCCCCCCCCAAGGTCATACCGATGCCCGTGAAACTAAGTTAGATCCTAATTTCGCTCGAAACAAGGCCAAAAATGTGCCCAAAAAAGTTCCCCCTAGCCCCCCAAAGTCTATGGCGTCATGCTTGGAAGCTCCCTCACTTTGTGAAAAATCCAAGTCCTGTTTTAGAGCCTAGTACTTACTAGTTAATGCTACTGCTGAAACTGTTGGTGCTTTTTTGGCTTTGAAAGCATACTATGATCTTCTCCACTCTCATCCTCATCTCACTCAACTAAACTAAACTACTCTTCTTCTTCTGCTGCTGCACACACAGACAGAGGAAACCAAAAGAGCCAAGTCTTTGGTTAGTATTTTGGATTGGAATTGGAATTGGACGGGCAAAGGAGAAGAAGACCCGACGTGATGTAGAAAAACTGAAAGAGAAGAGAAGAACCCAAGCAAAGGAAAGAAGTTTCCGTGGCTGTACTTTTACCACCAGTACCAGTACGAGCGTATAGTGTAACTGTTAACCTGCAAGTTAAGTACCTACGATACGAGTGAGTCTGTCTAAAAAGACAAAATGTTCCAATACACAACACAGACACAAATACAATACATTCATTTCATCTGAAGGAGAAGGATGATGAGATCGAGATCGAAATCATCTCCTGTGCCACCTGCTCATCCAGAAGCCAGGCCCACATATACACACACAACACAAAAGAACCCACAGGAACTGAAACTGACTAGTGAGCCGAATAAATAATATGAAGTGACTTCCAACTTCAAACTTGAGCTGTAATAAAGCTCCTCTCACTAGTACTAGTAATAGGTGTAGGGCCACCACAATTCTATCATAAATCTGAAAGCAAATCCGTATCACATCTTCCCTTACCTCCCAACCAGGAACAATTAAGCTCCAGTCTGCCTCTGGTTCAGGTCCGGTCGGTCATCCGGTCCCGTATCCTCTGCCTACTAAGACTCTCAACTTTGTACTTCCAACTTCCGGATTGAAGCCCCATTTAATTTTATGTAAAAATTCAAAAAGTGTCCCAAATGGTCAAAGTTTCATGTTCCATCCTTCCATGGCATTATTGGCAGACGGTGTTGGTGGATTTTTGACTCGGTGATTTCTTCGACATGGGGGGCGGGAGATTGTCAATTGTTGTAATGTGGACATCCTCTCAATAATTCCGGTCACGCTGTTTGTTAGATTGGTGGTTCTCTGAGTGTTGTCTGTCTCTTCGTGTGTGTTCGGTCCGGTTGGTCCAAGGATCGTTGGGAAACTAACAACAACTCTTGACTAAAATGTGAATGAAGCACCTGCCTGGAAAGTTGAAATATATATATCCTACAACTCCAAACTGAATTACCTAACTCAAACTCAACTACCCTACCAACATCCACACCAATACTGGCAACTGGAAGTGGAGAGTCAAAAGGATAGATGATCCTACACACACTCACTCACTCTGTGACTGCAGTCAACATTTTATGCGGGGATTCTTTTATATTCATTATTTGTTAGTCACATTACTCATCTGATTTCTTCGTCGAGTTAGCTTCTTCTTTTGACTGGGATTATTTCACGGACTGTCTCTTCGGGTTCCTCGATCTTGTATGTGCTGTGCACAGTCAACATCAACAATCAATTAATTCCATTCATTTATTCTAATAAGTACCAATAGCAATTACCTGCTGGACACAGATGACAAAGAGTCTCTAATTCCACGACATCGCATCGGTGAAATCATAGCCCAGCTTTAATATTTTCAGTTGTGAAATTGAAACCAACTGCAAGCTTCTAAATTCCTTGTTGAACAAAAAATACTGATCACTAAAAAAAATGGACCAGTTAAAAAAAAAAGTTAATAATAATTGAGTTAATGGAAGAGGAGATCAAGACTCATAGCTCGTATTAATTGGTAATTAATTGAAGGAAGGAAAGGGTTGACATTGTGAGTTGAGGGTACATACATTCTGTGTGTGTCTGTGTTTGCCGATTAATAAAAAAAAAATAGCCGATGCCGAATGGTGTATGTTTAGATCATGTAAAAGGCGATGAGTGAGTGAAATAAGGTAATAGAGCGATACGTTTGTATCCGTCGTATGCCTTCCCTCCTTTTTTACGTCCTCCTTTCGTATGCACCTACTAGTGGTGACTTCAACTAACTCAACCTTCTCTCAAAGCAACCACATCTTCTGTCTTTTGAACACCTTTATTTACAATTATTTAGTATTCACTCAATTCTGACTAAGTGAAGCTAAATTCCCTACAAAATCAAGTTCAAAAACTTTACCCAAATCAAGTCTCTTTTTAAGCCTATGTGTGCAACGAGTACGATTCCCATTTGAACACATTTTTTTTACGTTTTTACCACTTTAAAAAGGTCTACACACACACCTCCATCCATTTCCATACACCTACAAAGCCATATCTTTGAATTTATTTTTACAATATTACAATCATCAATCATCGGTGATATTCTCAGAATTTTGACTTGATTTCATCGTCAATCGTGGAACGGAAACGGAAGGACGAAATCTGCTAGAGTCCCACAGTCACAGTGGCTTTTGATTTGGATAGCGTGTGTGTTTAAGTGTGCAATGAAGATATTTGAAATTAAAATTGGATAATGGATCAAGTTGCATCGTCGTTGCAAACAACAGTTCAAAGGAAGACCATAGTGTTGGAATTGTTTGAATTTGAAGATCTTCTGGCCTGTGATTGTGATCATTATAATAATTATTATTGTGGGCTGCAGAACTGTGGGGATATTAATATTGGCAGCATTGAGATTTGTCTTGAATCAAAATCAAATCATCGAACAAATATCACCAGGAATTACTGCGGTTTTTTGTTACCTGGATCAACTTTCCGTGATTCTTTGGTGAATCGTTGTTTCAAGTTCAAGAAGTGACGAAGACGATAGTCCCATACTGTTGACTGTCTGTCATTTACAAATAATTTAATAAGTTGGATTTTGAAGAGTATATATATATATATATATATATGTAATTATATATAGTAGTCAAGATTGAAGAACTCGAGGAAGAAAAAAAGTCACTTAGTCAAGGATTTTTTTTTTAATTTTGTTGAAATTGAAGGAGTCACAGATGAGTCAAGTCAAGAACACGAGAGAGTCGAATTTTCGAATTGAATCATTGAAATTTTGATGGATCGCAGTAATTATTGGAATAATAATTACGTATACACTTGTATTACTATTATCCTTGTCAAAGTCAGTTGCTGCTGTGCTGGAATACATACTTAGTCAAAGTTAATCGAGAACTCTTTTTTGAATGTACGGAATTAATCGAAAAATTCTGTAAACAATTCAGTTCAAAATCACGAATATTATCTTCATCATGGGGACACAAATTGACCCGGAGTATGATAAGGCCAAATATGGCTTCCTTCGGGAACTTTGTCAGTTCCATGAAAGTCGAGGGTTAGTTCAGTTTAATATTATTAATATTAATATAATATTTCTAAGTTATCTACTAGTTTGTTCCTTTATCCTCAGAGTTGTTACACTTAGACATAGACGCCCAAATTAAGCTCCTTTTTCAATTTTAATATATTTGATTACAATCTGTTAAACATATTAGATGTCGCTGGACTGTGTTTGACTGTTTAGGATAAGATTTTATATTGATTTATTTTAATTGTAGATTTGTAGTGCGTATCATTTATGATGAAATTAAATTTATAGGATAATTCGTGCTTAGGCTTCAGTCAGTTTAGTGTGAAATGAAGTGTTGACAAGAAAAAAGACAGCGACAAGTGTAGAACGATTAGCTAGACAATGTGCGTGTGACTAGATAGGAATAGGAATTCTAGTAATAGGATAACCGTCCTGTGTGTCTGTATGTGTGTGTGGTAATATTTACAACACATAATTGAACCAATCTGTTGACGGAGTAGAAAGTAACGCACTTTTGCCGAATGGATTATTTTAGTAATGACCGGGCAGAGTAGAATGTTTATATTTTGTGTCAACTTATTTTTATTTGAACAATGCTCAATGAGCTGTTGTCGAATCGATGTGTAGCTAGTAGTTTTCATCCATTAAAATCATTGAATTACATTTTGGATTAGAATTTAATAATAAGTTAATAGTTGGAATATATGCTCTGAAGGTAATGTATTCTTTAAAGAAAACAATATTAATGATAATTGTTCTTGTATGTTTTCAAGGTCAAAGTTGAAGGGTATACCTGAAGTTAATGGGAAGGAAATCGATGTTTACCTTTTGTACCAAATCGTCACATCGCACGGAGGATGGGAGAAGGTAAAAATCTAAAATAAAATGGCCCTTCGATGCTTAGTTATTTATGAACAGTTTTTATTCATTTATTCGTATAAAGAAATTATACTTCATTGCGATTACGAATTACGATTAGCAGTTTTGTGAATTGCGAATCCGCTTTTATTTTTACCGTGCGTGTGCATATTGTTTTTGCTTAAAAGCTTTACTACTTTTACTGGTTATTAAACTTCTATATGAAATATGATAATTTTCTATCAATAGCAGTCTTAGAATTCTCGAAATGGCTTTTGATGCTATTTTGCTTTGTGCTGGTAACCAACCGTACAGAAGATTGAGATACTAAGATCAATACATCGGTCTTTGTTGTTCTATTTTTCGCCAGACTCGCATGCTTCTGACCAATTCAGTTTTTAATTTGGCTAATAGACTTTACCTTCTAGTAGAGGCTTTTCCTAAAAGTGATGATTATTGATTAATGATTTGATTGATTAGTACTGTGCGTCTGCGTACATTGAAGTTCCTACGGCGTGTGCATGTTAACTGATTTGATTGCATAATAATTCTCTATTTCTTTTAAATGAATGAACAGATAAACGTCCGAAATGAGTGGGATGATTTATTGGAACATTTTAATCTACCGAGATCCACGAATGGCGGCCTCATACTCAAAAGTATATATCTCAAGTAAGTGATATTCAGTTACTATTTAAGAAACAATCATAGTTATTAAACTGAACTTAATTTAAGTTACTTTAGCGGAAAAGCAGATGAAATTTTAAGTATTTTTATATATTGGAATCATTTTCAAATTACCAAATTACAATACTAATGCTTACTCGATGTGTTACCTTAGACTAACAGTTAGCTTAGGTACCAATGCAGGTATGTGCTTTAGTGAAATAAGGACCTATGTGAATCCTTAAGGAATTGAACGATTTAAAGTGGGTTGTTGTAGACGTTGCTGGCGATAATCTAAAGGGAAAGGAAAGTTCTCTCCCCTTTGTCCCTATATTATGTATCTATCCAAATGTAATGGATTCCCGATATACTAGGTACCTAATATACATATGTGTGTACTGTGTACATGAACTACACACACATACCTATTCATAGATGAAGATTTAAATCGACCTGTTAAAGCACTATTGCTTCCTGCTACTGTAATTAAACTATATCTGCTTCTATTACTATTGCCTGTACTCCGTCGATGTGTCTCGAGACCCAGCATGAACTCACACCGTGCTTTATTTCCTTCCAAGTTTCAAAACAAAACTCTGAACTTGGGTAGCTAGTTGCATACTTGTAGGTGAATGCGATTCGGCTAATAGTGGCGTACAGTTTCGTGATTTGGTTTTGTCTAATTGGTAACTAATCTCTAATGTCTAATTTCAAAAACAGCAATAATGTTTTTGATTTTGTGCGTGTAGGATTATTACTATTACTCATATGTTATAATTCTGTCAGTGGTAGGTAGTGCCTTTGACACCACAGTCCTGCTACCTGCTACAGTGCTTCCATAAGAAATTCCAAAAATTAAATTGTTTGTATAGTTTTTTTTAAGTTATTACTTATAACGCCCCATTTTCCCAAACTTCAACTTTAACAATTGACATCCGTGATATTTCAGCGGTTCATTTTGTGTAATGCTTTTCCATAATTATTATCAGGTTGTGTTTAAAATATGTACTGGTCCATGATTGTCGAGATGCGCCAAAGTGTTGTCCCATTATTGGCATGAACCGTCAACCGTCACCTACTTACCTGTACCAGACCTGTCCTCCCAGAATGCTAAGCTGCAGCTTCGTAGTACTTACATATTGACTGTTTACATGCGTTAGACTTTGAATTGACGAGGGATACCAGTATACCTAATAGTAACAGTGGGTAAAGGTAGTAGTAATGGTAGTAATATTAAAGCGTAGTAAAAAGTAAAAAGAAATTGGATTGAGTGAAAGTCAGCCGTACTTTCATCCACCACTGACTCCCCGTACAAACTTGTGGATTCCCATTCAGTTGTGTGAGTAGAGAGAGTCTGCTTATAGACACTATGGGTATAGTTTAGATATAAGCATTTGCTTCTTCACTTGGCCATTGACTGCATTGACTTTGACTTTGAGAAAGAAAAGTGCTAAATTGCATCGCTCTGTCCTGCCCTATCTACTCTGCTCTGCGGTACTGTACTGTGTTCGGCGTTCGGCACCTAGCCTCACTCACAGTCACAGTCACACACACCGAATCTCAACCCAGTATCCACAATCCAGTTGCGTATGTGTATGTATGTGTGTATCCTATTGTGTAGTAAGGAACGGGACCAGAAATTGTCCGTGCATACAACGCGGAGCTTGTATTTTCTATATTTTTGTTACGTTTTAACTCAATCATTATGGACCTTGCAAATGTTGTTCAAAAACTTGCTGGGGATGTACTTGTGTAGGTAAATATCTTGTTAGGCCATTTTTTTGAAATGTGGAAGAACCACGGTTTGCCTCTTTGAAAACTTCAACTTTGTGTTTTGACTTCATACGGAAAAGTTGACTACGACCACTGTTTAGGACTGTATTCTGAGACATTATTTACATGGTCACTTATACTATTCAGAAGGTTTTTAGGTAGCACCCCGTAGTTACGCCGCAGATGTATTAGGTATGTAATAATTATGGGCAACTATTTCATTGTTGTAGCATTTTGAAATTGATGGTTTATTTTTTTCGTTTGAAGAGGCCTGAGGAGAACCTGAGACAACTTTATTTTTAATTATAAACCATCAAACTTATACGTACCTCATTGATTTGAACTATAAACACACGTACGATGTTGGATGTAATGTATCTAAGTATGCACTTTTCTTTAATTTTTTTTGCAGCATCCTTACAAATGTACCTTCCAATGATTTAATTCTTGTAGTTTAGGTAGATAATGCTTAAACAATACCGTATTGAACCTAAGCGTTTTACCTGTTTCTCCAAACCAAGAATATTTTTAAGGTTATGCTCAGGTCACTAGGGCTACCCTATAGATAAAGCCTAGAGGCAAACCAAAAGGGAGGGTATGTGTAAGAGTACATATTAGAATTACCAAAGATGAAATTTGGTGTTTGCGGCTCATCAAGTTTGAACGTCATTGAACAAAAGTCTTGTTTACATACTTGTAATTTTGATTGGTTTTCTTCTGTTAAACCCGTGAAAGTACCCATCAGGTTTCACAAGCATAGATACATACTTACGGTACAGCAATGAAATTGTTTACAAAAGCATGTGAAAAATATCATATCTTGGTTTGTTTGTTCTTCTAGAAAATGTAGATATCTGCGATGCTTTACATTTTTTGAAAACTTTGAAATATTATGTAATGTTGTTGGTTTTGCCTGCTTCGATAAAGTTAATTGTTATGTTCTGGACTCCTTAAATGTTTAAATACCTAGGTTCTTAGTGAGTGCCTTGTTTCCCATATCATGTTTTGCCTGTTTTAGAAGCTTAATTATATATAGGTGTAGGTGTACTTAAGTCCCATGTTTTGCTCGGCATGGAGTGTTTTGTTAAAGGCATGTAACAAGAGGACGTTTTTTCCCGAAAAATCCTACCGTTGATGAATGAATACCCCGAAAAAGAAAAAGTGTGTATGGGTGGGTAATCTTGACACGTTTAGAGATGAGAATGCAGTCCAGCGATGCAGTGTGCTACCTTGGATTTGGATTGGCACCATCGGCACACACACATACACACACGCAGTCTTCCTCAGAATGCAAAAAGACTTGCAGTGACTGCCACTGCACTGCACTTGTTCCATTGCATTTTGCTTTTGCTCAACTACTATTATATATTTGCTTTGAATTCCGAGAGGAAATACTAAACCCAAGGTCCATAGTAGCTGTAGGTGTGGAGTCTAGACCTAGACTAGTGCAGACACCCACAGATTGAGACACTCTGTGTTCAGTCAGTTCACTGAGTCTTGCTTTTGCTTTGGTGGCCGTGGACTGGGAGAGAGAGAGAGAGAGCAAGATAAGTAGATACCGTTCCGTCTATCTGCACCGTCCCAGAGCTCTTGAGCACTGTCTGTGGCCTGTGCTGTAAGCTCTGCTCATGCTGATGCTGACACGCCGACAGTGTAATGCACTGGTAGTCTGTGTCTGTAGGGTGTTATGTAGTCGTAGTGGCTCTCTGTGTGTCAATCCCTGCCTATTGAACTCTGTAGTCAAGATAGAGGTGCTATGCTTGGGAGTGAGCTATATATGTGTAGACAGGGAGGCAGACAGCAAGTTGTTGTTAATGTAGGTCAAGTTCAGGTTCGGAGAGTAGCAGGAAGAGTGGAGTCGAGTCAGTGAGTCAATGTTGTGAGCGAGTGAGTGGGGATGCTGGGAGTGCAAAGTGCATTATTTGGAATTTGCGAAAGAAAGAGAGAAAGATACAGAAGAAGAGATGCGATGCTAGAGAGCGGGATGGAATGGTCCGTAGACCGTGTCCGTAGTCCGTCCGTGGCAATTGGCAATAATAGCATGGATTTTTGGGTCGGCATGAGAAGACCACCCGTTTCCTTCATTTTTCCAGTGTTGTATGTACCTCCCTCCGTAGGCATTTCCTTTCCGGGTTTCGGTCTGCGAATTCCAAATTATTGTACAGAATTATTATAGTCGGTGTAGTAAATTGTTGTTTTTGTGTTCCATGCATATAGTCATTGAACGTGGAAGCTCCGAATTATGTACTTTTAAAATTATGGCGTAATAGGTTTTTTATTATATTGGTCAAATGCATTATAATGGTTTGCACTTTTTTCAGAAGTCGTAATACTTTTTTTTAAGAAAACTCTTTTATTGTACAGCATCTTTTTACAGTAGCTTTCCCCCAAACGAAGTCCTATTGTTTCACTTTTGCAAGGCTCCTCATGAAATTAATGATATTTATGTTGTTGTAGTGTACAGAATGTGACGTGATTACGAATTAGTTTTGAGAGTAGAAATTAGAATATGGTTATGAAGTTGTAAATTTTGGTACTTAATATGTGTTTTTTTTATTTTCAGACACTTGGAATTATATGAGAAAATCCATTACTTGGGTGAAGATGTGGATAACCGACATGATGATGAGGATGAGTATGATGACTTCCGACATCGTCGAAGATACAATAATCTAAGTAAATCTGGAACGCCCAATGTAGCTAGTGCTACACCCATCCATATCAACCCTATACCTTTCACCGGTAAATAATAATCATTGTAATATGTGTGCCATTTCTTTCTACGTGCTTTTCAAAATCGTATAAATTGTACAAAACTATTGAAATAATATTTTGAAGATGTATAGTAACGTTGCTTCAAGTTTTTTTAGAAGAATTAATCTGTATTTAACAAATAGCGCATTAATAGTCCACGGTTACCCTTAGCATTGATTTTGATTAATTGATTCCATTGCTACCGCTGTGGCGTTGATTGGGAAGCCTTAAGTAAGTGGATGTATTTTGAATGGAAAGAAAGTTGAAATGTGTTATTAGAATAAGATGGAGAACGAGAAATACCGGCACGTGCCCTTTTTAGATTTTGAACTTTTTTGTGCTGGCTTATTATTTATATCTGTACTAGTTAGTAGACGGTAGATCTGGATTGAACTTCATCAGTCATCAGTCGCTTTCATCATTATGTAGAGAGAAAGGCAAGCTTTATTAACAAAAACAAAGTCATCACTGTCCTCCAACGAGGATAGCCCAACGGACTCAGTATACGATTCAGAATTTGTTTAACAAAAGTTCGTTTGTAATATACCTACATTATAAAAGTACTATTTATTATGTACTATTTGCCCTCCGTAATTATTAGAATCAGAATGAGAACGAGTGGAAATTACCTGCCGCACCAGTAAATAAATAGTAAGCTACATAATTCAGGATTGAAAGAATGAGTTCATCTCATTCAAACGTACACACAACCCGTGTGATGAGATTGAAAACTTGAACTAAGAGTAAATCAAGGCAAAGTGTGTGTAAGCGGTAGGGAGAATTTCTTTTGAATAATATCGCACATGACAGAAAGTTCACTCGCAAAAGTTTGGATTTGGAATAGTACAGTAGCAATGCATTACAGACGAGCGGTGAGTGAGTCCCTGTCTGGTTGTATTTAAATATGTACGTCAATTAGGAAAGAAAAAAGCCATCGCGTTTAAAGGTGGCCTCTGTAATATCTCGGTGTGTCTGTTGCGTTCCTTTCCACACTTTCCTGTCCATTTGTCTCACATTACATTACGTTGCGTGGGACAGTTGCTAAGTCATAGGCGTATACTATGTATTTGTCATTTGTTAGCTAATAGGGACAGCAAGGCCAAGGCCGGCATAGCGGGAGACAAATACAGGAATGGAATAATTATTACTTGTATTTAGTAGTATCGAAATTAATGCCAACGCCGTAAGAGAAATTACAAAGTACCTACCTAAGTAGGTATTATAAAATTATATGCAAAAGAAATAATTAATACCTACTTATATGCGCTACGGAATACATATAATTGTGATGCGTTCAATTCCTAAAATTATATTTAAGGTGCTTTGAAAGCGTACATGCTTAGGCGTTAGTTGGCCAAGTAAAAAACTTAAAATGTGAGCATTTTGAACGTGTTTAAATGGGATTTGTGAGCTCTTAGAAATATGTACCTAAAGAGAATTATTTTAATTTTTTTAATTTTGTTTTTGATTTACAGATGGTAATCGTGGACAGCTGGGGATGTCGACTCGGCTAGTGGAGGGGGTGGATTACGATCGTCTCGTCCTATCCCTTCAGAGCCCTCTCCCAAATGACCAAGACATGGCGATTAGTGTCTGTACGCTGCTCTCTAATGAGACGAAGCATGTTCTTAAATTCCCCAAAGCTCCTCGAATACTTGACCTTCTCCTCGCTCATGCGGGTGTCTTCAACCAATGTACTTGCTCTTTGTCCTAGGCCACTATTTTTCGTCGAAAGACAATCACGGATTATGAAATTTAATTTTACTTGTATTTTGCAGGTAAACTAAGAGAGCTAATGGAAAACTCTTACTACGAGTCCCGCAAATTATGTCATAACACATTTTGGATGGAGACAATATCGGAGAGCTATGCTCGTCATGTGCTGTGCGAATGTTTCGTTCAGAAAGTAAATCAAAGTGTGGGTGTGGAAGAAGAGTTTCTAGACTATTACGACACGGACTGTGTGGATGAGCCAGAGTTGACAGAGGAGGAGAGAGGAATTCTCCACCTGCGGAAGAAGATCTCGGCTTGGGAGCGTGACCGCGACCAGGATCCTTCCAATCCATTGGAGAGTTTGAATAATTGTTGTTCGAATTGTCCTTGTAGAGGTGTTAAGAGTGAGAATCCGGAAGATCCCTTTCCAGCCTTGAGCGATTACTCCCAACCCCTGTGTCTCATCCGAACCACGGCCTACAGTGATGATCGAATAGGACAGCGGGTGACACAAATAGCTAATATCCTAAGGAATCTCAGCTTTGAAGAAGAAAATGCCACTGTCATGGCCAATAATCAAACTTTGCTAAGGTGAGCCCAACAAAGAATTAATTATTGTGGCTATTGAAAATTCGGAAAAAATAATTGCCTATTGAAGAAAGAAGGCCGAGAGAGATTTTACAGAATGTTTGCACGATTGTTATGGGACTCTTTTAAAGGTTGCTTTTGAAAAAGTGTTTTTTCAAAGAAATGATGGGCAGCGAACGGGGAATAGGATAATAGATAATAGGAATTGCTCCTTTCGCGAAAAAAAAAGTTTTTACGAAGAAGCGGTTTTGAAAAAGATTTTCTGAGTGCAAAAGTGAATTTAGAAACAAAAAGAAGAAGATCGCTTAGCGGTCGCATTCCTTGGAGTAAAATAGGCTATGGTAGTTTCGATAGTTGAAGTTATAATCACGAAGCCGCGTACTAACTGCCTAGATTTATTTTATTTTTATTTAGTTGAGTTTCACTTTTATTAAGGATGAATAATTATTAATTGTACCTAATTTTTATACTTTACCTCATTCACTAGGTTTGTCCTCCTCTCAGCAGAGTGTTCTTGGGGCACTATACCTCAGCTAGCACTAGACTTGCTGGGGAACGTAGCCCAACACTTGCTACTTAAGGAACCCTCCGTAGACCCGATCAGCTGTCGACTCCTCAGCTTAATAGTGAGTGGCTTATTCTCGACGGATCGTTTCCGGATACTTCGCTCGTTGGAGACTCTACGTGAGATTTGTAAGAAGGAGGGGAACGATGAAATTTTGAATCAGTATGTGAAGTTGAGTGTGTACAAGCGACTGTGTGAACTCCTCACGATTAGTGATATCATGCTTCTCATCTACACGCTCGAGTGTCTACTGTCCATGACGGGACTTGGCGAGGCTGTTTGCAACGAGTTGTCCCGTGTCCAAGGCTCTGTGGCCACTCTCGTCTCACTAGTCACTGTTGAAGTAAGTACTGAAATAAATAAAAATTTAATGTTTAAGATTGATAACCAGGTGGGTTTTATTTCGGTCAAATAAAATATTATTGTATATTACAAAGCACGTTTGATCACGTGTGATTAATAAGTTGCTGCTACTTATATAGGTAGGTGGTACTTACTAGTGGGGTATGTTTTTTGAAAATGGTTTTGCCTTCTTCAAGTTTGTTCATCATTAGTATCATGTAGTTGCAAAGTTAAGTAGTATAAATATGTATATAGACATATTATATTCAAAATAGCCTGGATTGCTTGTATTAAAGCTTCCATAAATTGGTGTTTCGAATTAATCTCGAAGGAACGTGTGACCCACAAAACCTTTTATTAATGGTATGAACCTTGTTTCTTACTTTGAAGGCACAAAGCTATGGACCCAAAGGTTGTATCCTCATGCGAGTCGTGGAGACAGTCACTGGAAGTATAACACAGGGACAGGCCTACACAACTAGTAGTAGCAGTTCTGGGACGACGACTCCACCCCAGCTGGGTGTCACTGCTCCGTCCAATCTGGCCGTGACCACTGGGTCTCAGTCTGGTGGACCACTTTTGTCAAATCCCACTACCGTAACCGCTCCCATGGTGTCCATTCCGCGACCCTCGGCGAGCCACTCCCCCGGCCCTGGCTCACCCAGTAATTCGTCCCTCGTTCCCCTTGGAGCAGCAAGTCCAAATCATAATGCAACTAAACAAATTCAGCCGAATGCTAGTGTTAACACGCCCCAGCAAATAATCAAAGTGCCCTCCCCTGCCTTGTCACCCTCACTGTCTTTGAGTCCAGCGCCTTCACCGGGTCCCCCCGCCGGACCTGCAGCTCATTTAGTGTGTCAGTCAACAATACCAACACAACATCACCCACAGCAACAGCCAAAGCTGACTATGAACGGTCCAAATACTTCTGTCAACAACAACAATAGTGAATTGTTCTTTGGGGGAAGTGGTGGGAGTTTATCACCGGGATTGAATATAAAACAAATCACAGTTAGTACGAGTAATACAATCTATACAAGCCTAAATAATCCAAATCCCAGAACAGGGGGTGGTATGGTGATGGGCTATCCCTCCTTGACGGCCTCTACCGTTGTCGCTCCTAGTGGCAGTGGAAGCCCTTCCCCCGGTCTACCCGTCCCAGTTATTCATCAGATTCAAAATCAGAACCCAGCAGTATTTTCAGGGATTGCAGCAGCCCCCGCTTCGTCTATAAATACTCCGGTCGCCAGTACAAATTTTAATAACCCTGGAATCTTGAGTACAAGTGTGAACAGCTGTCAAGCAACCACCAACCAATTCCAGCAAGCAAGTAATGTGTCATTAACATCCCCTTCCTTGTGTCAAGGTCAGGGTCAAGGGGTTGGTTCAAATTTGAATCCTCAACAAGTTTTAATTCCGTCGATTAGTCTCCCGTTGGTAACCCCGAAAGGGACACTGAGTGAGGAAGGTTGGGCGCTGGCGTGGTTGAAAGGGGCGTTTGAACTCACCACGGGATCTTCCATTGAGCAGGGAGAGTCTTACCGCATGTACTGCTCCGCGAGGAAAAATCCACAGAAAACCCTTCCCATGGATCAGTTCATTCAGTGTGTCAAGTAAGCACTAAGCAGAGGCTGACTAATATCTACCTAGTTCGAAAGATTTGTATTATAAATATAGCCAAGGGTGTTGTCGATGATAATAGATGTACCAAGATGTAATTTTTCGTAACTTGATACAAGTTGTTTTGAACGATGAAACAATAATATCTTCCGCTTTTTTCAAAACTTGCAAATATGCTATTTTTATCCAAACCAATAAATGTAGTATTTGCAAGCCTACAAACACGATCAACTAAATCCTTCACATCCTTCAGTAGCTGTAATTTCCTCATCGTTAGTTTGGTACCTTTTTGTGTAGCAAAGTCTGTGTAGGTGTTGGCATTTTCTTCGCAGGAGTTGTTTGGAAAAGCTAAAACTAAAATATAATACTATTGTTGATGATTTCAGGTGTGCTTATGGTGCGACGGTGGGCCCAGTGATAAAGCAGTTTGGAAGTAGCTCGCTCTCTTTTTTTGAGGGAATACGGCCCAAGATGTCATTGAAGCCTTTGGCGACTGGGGGACCATCTGCCTGTCCAGTCACAGGTCAGCAGCAGACAAATATCGGTATAATGGGAGGAACAGCGAGCAGCAGTAATGTGAGCGTGAACGCTAGTAGTACTGGAGTCGTCACAAATTGTGCCCTCCAAAATCCCATTTGCTATCCTTCGGCCAAATCCCCAGGTGTACAAGTGCCCATAGCTGTGTCTGCAGCTGTCCCAGCTGGCCTTCCCGTAGTTTCTCAAGGTAACTAACTGATTTAATTATTTTCCAGTCAGTGTACCTGGACTTGAGATACCTAGGTGCATACCTACTGTAGTGTTTCAATTACAATACAAAGTAATGACATTTTTGATTGTCGTAGGTGTTGCAGTATCAGTGAGGACGGGATTGCCAATTTCCGCGTCCACCCAAAGTCCCGTCGTTCCAATTATGTCACCCACTCCAACACTCACAGCCGCACTAGCCCTGGGAACAACTCCTCCTATGGTCTCCACGATGTCAACTCCGGCCAGTCAGCTTCCCGTCTCAGTTCACATTCCGTCTCGAGAGAATAAAACCATGTCACCCATTCTCAAAGCTACACTTTCACGGCCGCCCAAACCAAAGAATCCAACCGGGGTAAGTTAAGGGTTTCCTGTGTATGTAGTTAATATGTACAATGTTCTTATTTACACGAAAGTGTTATTTTGCCTGCATGGTTATTTTTCATTGAAATCTTTAAATTTTGTGGAGCTACGTTGGTAATATTGTGAGTCATATATATGACATTTTGACAGGGCAGCGTGGCTAAAAATTTCTTTTCTAAATATTAAATATAAAAATGCTAGTGTTCCATTCAGCGTAGTTGTGTAAGCATTTTAATAATGTATATATATATACCAAGTTTATAAATATGATGTTGGTTGGAAAGTCTAAGGGAAGAAATAAAGTGAAAGACAAAGAGGTACTTGTTCAGACTCACACTCAAAATGAGGGTTCAAAAAAAGGGGTAGTTTCCATTAGTCCCACTTCGTCAGCCATTAGAAGTCTTTTAGCTTCAAAGGTAAAACAAGTAAAAACAACTGTAAGCGTGTGTCTTCTTTAGATGTGTGCCCAATAATTCAAAAACTCCGTGTGATTTCAACTTTCACTGTAATGCTCTAATTAGTACTACCTATACTACCATGTCCATGATATTTAAATCAAATGATTTAATCATTCAGTCGTGAATAACTTGAAAAAAAAAACATAACGTGTGTGTGCACGAACTATGTACTATGTCGCTTCCTGTGATCTTTTCTAAATAATAATAATTTTAAAATTTGACTGTAGTGATCATAACATCTATTTATTAGGGTTGTTGGCTTGTGTACTTTGAGTGGTAGAATTTATACGCTTCAAACAGTAAGGAAAAATTAATTCATGAACTAATGCTAGTATGAATTTATTTAGGTGGCTCAGCGTCAACAGAAAAAGTTGGAGGAAGAGGGTTCAATGAAGGAGGGTGCTGGTGGGTGTGGTGCGAAGGGGGGTAAAGGGAAAAAGAAGAATGCGACGGCAGGTAAACTAAATGGGATTGAAGGTAGTGGGAACTTGGAGATGGAGGAATCCTCAGCTTCGTCTTCCATCAATAGTAGTGAAGACTCTGAAACGACCCATCGACTTCTCCCAGCCGCCTCTTCTGTCCCTCCAACAATAGCCGCTAACAATAGCTCCATGCATTTGACCTCCTTCCAGGGAATTCTCAGGAATGGCTTGGCTGTAAGTTTCAAATGAACACATAATTTTCATAATTATATTACCCTGTTATGGATAATAGAGACTTTTTCAAGGATTAACACTTCGATATTCAAAAAGAATCAGCACATTCATCAGTCCGTAATTCTTAGGACGACTAAAATGACTTCGGCAACATTGTAGTATTAGAATTTACGTCGGTCTTACTAGTTTGTATTGTTTTAATATTTTGCAGATGGACATGGACCCTAAAGACTCTCAAGGCGTTGGAGCTGGACTTGGCCTCGGAATTGGAGATGGTCTAGGACATGCAGGATTGTCCGGAGGGATTCTTTCAGACGAGATCTTGGAAGGGAAGAACAAGCTTAAGGGGATGCTTATTGACCTTCTGGAGCGGAAGGTGACCACTCCGCGGGAAACGACTCTCAATGGTCTCATGGGAAATCGTGAGATACGGATAAGTGACAGGGGCCTGGAACTTGTGGACAACAATAGTAATAATAGTAACAGCTCCGCCCTGAGTGGTCACGGGAGTGGTCCCATCATGGTCACCATGAAGACGGGGAGTAGTTTGGACTGTGACTCACAGTCTGGTGGCCAATCCCAGCAAATGACTTTCTACTCCGCCACAGCACTGGACAGCAGCCCTTCTCCAGTTCAATTCCAAAGTCAAAGTCAACAGCACCAACAACAACAGCATCTCCAAGTCCAACAACAAATGCAGGCCCATGCACAACAACAGGTGACATTATTTGGTCAAGTAGTTCCCACGTCAACGACTAAGGCTAAATTTCAAACACTTAAATCATGTACAAATAATTTGGTGGGTGGTGGTGGGGGACCTGGTGATGTACTTGGGGATGGTGGTAGTAGTAATTTAAATAATAATAATATTAGTCACAAGCATAACACAAAGAGTAATGATTCAGTGGTTCTTATGAGTGGTGGTGGTGCGGGTGGTGGCGTTGGCGTCGGTAATGGTGGCTTTAATGTTAATGTTAGCGAAAGCACCACAGGAGCAGCATGCGCTTCTTCTATGGAAAATAGTGGTAGTGGGTCATTAATCTCGACTTTGACCTCTGACCGACCGACACTTCTTCTTCAGCCTTCTTTCTCGTCTACAGCTCCTTCTACCACCACAACTACTTACATAAACGTAAACGTTGTGGCTACATCTACTACTAGTGCAGCTTCTACTACAACTACTACGCTTGCTCCTCCCCTTCCTGTCGCAGCTCCTCCCCCTGCCGCTAGTATTACGACTTCTACTGCTTCGAATAGTTCGAATTTAAATTTCCTGGATAGCTGTGGAGCAGATCTTTTAGAGAAATTTAACCAAATAAGTGACTTGATTGTGGTTCCTCCTGAACAGCTGGGCATTAAAAGGCCACATTATGTGACTCATTCATCGGTACTGGGCGAAGACTCGTCTCTGCTAAATGCTGGAACCGGAACCGAACCTCCCTTTAAGAAACCGAATATGGCCGTGGTGAACGGAATGGGTAGCGGAAGTCCAGGGACCGGCAATGGCTGTCTGTCTATGACGGTGAATGAAGGGTCAGTTTTTACCACGCACAGTGCACCATCGTCAGTATTGCAAGCGGCCCTATCCTCCTTCACCAGTAGTAGTAGTGGCGGCGGTGGATCTCCGGGTCAGAGTTCAACAACAACAACTTACGTGTCTTTACCAAATCCAATCCAAAACCAATCAAATTTTTCGAATTCTCATGTTATATTTACGACGAGTAGTGGGAGCGCAACCGGCATTAGTACAACGAATAGCAATGCCAATCCAACTCAGCATCCAGCGCTGGGCAAGGCATTATCTTCGACGCCTTTGAATGTGAGTGCTGGTGTTATTCCGACGAGTATTAGTACTAGTAGTGGTTCAAACAACAACAGTGCTGGTGCGAGTGTCACAACGCAGAGTTCAAATCCTAATCAAATGATGCAACTACGGCTGTCTGTGAATCCACAAAATCAGCTCACCTTCTCCCGACAATTAGTCCTCCCGTCCGGTCAACAATTAATCCTGTCCACCAAGTCTCAGAATCAGCTGCAAGGACAAGTCATCATTTCTAAACCACACGTGTCCTCCAATGATCAAATGGCTAAGGCTATCATTATTTTGCAGCAACCTTCTCAACAGCAACAACAACAGAGTCAAGGTAACTCTTCCCAACAGCAACAGCAGCAGCAACAACAACACCATCAAGTTGTGCATCAGTTACAACAACAACAGCAGCAACAGCAAGTCCATCCTCAAACACACTCAGTGGGAATGCAAATGACGACACAAGTACAACAGCAGCAGCAGCAGCAGCAGCTCCAACAACAGCATCAAAATCAAAGTACAATCTTTCCCAGTTCAACTCCGATAAAGCAGCAACTGCTAAGTCCGGAAGGTCATCAAGGTCAAGTTCCAATTGTTACAGGAAATATACCACAACAACATGCTGGCGGTGGTGTACTGGAACAGAATCCTATAGAGTACCCTTATTTGTGTGAGTGGGCGGGATGTGGCCAGCGATTTAATAAGCCTTCCAAGGTGAGGATATTTCAAATTTTCTGTATTTTTTTCGCTTTGTATTCAATTTGTGTATACATTATGAATAAGGATGCAGAAGTTTGTATTTTCCGTATTGTGGTTTTATATATATTTTATTGAATTATGTCATTTCCCTCGGCGCAGGTATTTCTACATGTGACGAAGGTACATACGCCGGAAACATTGGTGGATGCTGTTCGCTGTGAATGGGGACCGAATGGTTGTGATCCTTTATTGAGAAAACGTCTTTCGCTCATGACCCATATTCAGGACCGACATTGTACAAAACATGCCTTGGAATTGTCACTGTATAGGAGAAGAAATAAAATTGGTAAAGCAAATAACCGCAGAATTTGTAAATGTTACACATTGTTTGATTGCGAAGGGAATGAACGAGAATGGATTTTTTTTATTATAGCATACAATATTGTATCTATAATATTTCAATATCATATTAATTGAATTTATTATTTCATTGAATTTTTAATAGAACCGCCACTTCCCCCTCAACACCCTCAGCACCCACATTTGGGTTATGCTCCGAATGCTGCATTTCACGCCATCAAAAGGCATGCCATGCAATTTATGAACCCCAAGGAATTACTGGATGACAATGAGGGGCCTGTTACTAAAAGTATTCGCTTGACGTCTGCTCTCATCTTAAAGAACCTCGTCAATTACTCCTCCCTTGGAAGAAAGTAAGTGGCTTTGATAATACTTTCCAGAGGACAGGCTGTCCTGCTTCTCTTTTAGTTCAAGAATAATCAATTTTTTTTAAACGTGACTAAATAATAATGTGTATCTACTTTTAAAGTATAATTTTGCTCTATTTAATATTTACTATTGATTATCTCTGTGCTGTAGGATTCTGCGAGGTTACGAGTCTCAGTTGGCAAGTATTGCAATGAGTAATGTGGAAAGCTCTCGGACGATTGCCCAACTACTGTATGATATGAAAGAAGGAAATAGTTAGTTGGATGTTTTCTACATTTGTTCTTCATCTGTCTCATCTCTCGTAATCTAACAAAAAATGGATGCAAGATTCATATCTGATCTTTAGTACCGTTGACACTCGTTGAACTCGTGGAACAAGTTGAAAACTTTATAAGCCATGAATACATATATATAGTATGAAAAATGTTGGACAAAGATTACATTGTATTTCATTCCTATGGAATTAATTCTATATCGTAATCTAATTTTAGTTAACTACTATAGGTATTCATGTAATTATTATTACCCTTTTTACTCTTTGTTTTTATATATATATTATATTTAAATGGTGTCAATCGTTGTTGTTTCAATTTTTAATGAGTTAGATCGTGTTTTGTCTGTATATATAGTACGGATGTACCGTAAGAACACTATATAGTAAAAAGTAAATCCTGTGTGCACCTTACCTTAAATGGATTAAGAAATTTAATTAACATTATATTTACAATTACATAGGTACATACTTATTGCACAGATTTACTATGAAAAACACCCTTGTTTTTATGCAACGTTTATAAGTGTCGATGTTACATAATATTTAATGATAATATTAAATATCATAGGGATTACACACGATTATTAGTGTCGTCAGCGTAATTTGTTTTGTGTGGTTTTTTTTTTGTGATTACTCGTATACTTTGTACTGTAATCGTAGTAATACGTTGTGAATACCTGTGTCCTATTTATTAATGTAAAAATCTTAATTATTTTATTAGTCTAAGACTTATGTAAGTGTTGAATTCATACATGTATGATAATATTAAATATTATTACAATTTTACAATTATGTACTTTTACTACCTATAGGTGCATTAATATTTATAATATTGTATATAATACTAAAAGTTATTTACACAAAGTAATAACAATTATTACTTACATACTGTTACAATGTTATGACATAAATAATGTACCATTTAATGGGAGGGAAACTTTTTGCTCTTTGGGTTTTACGATCATACATACAAAAGAAGAAGAAAACTGCTATACCGTTAAGATAATAAGCTAGTGCATAGTGAGGGGGGAAAGTGAAATAATAATAAGTATTTAATTGAAGTTGAGAACGTTAATAAAATAATACTTAACAATTGTTGAATTTTTCAATTTTTTCAAATGAATTTTTCAATAAAGTTCAACATTAATTCAAAAATATATTCAAATTTATGTGAAAGAAATAATAGTTTTACACTGTAAGTAAACATTATAAGAGTATCAGTAACACAAGGGAAGTAATATTAGGGTAGGGTGGCCATCGTATTATATTAGTAAATCGGTTCGGGTTAAAAAGTATTATATTTAAAAACAAAAAAATAATTATTATTATTATAATTATTTATATGCAGACCGCTACAAAAACTTTAAGCCGCCTCTTTGAGCGTTTCTGTTTGTATTGTGTGCCAGTCAAAGAGAAGCCGGAACACTAGCGAGATCAAATTTTGTATAAGTACATAATTAGGTGTGTATGTAAGTACATACCCAAGTACTTGTTGAATGTTTTTCTTTGTCGTTTTTTTGTGAACTAGAAAACTTTTCACTTATTGCAATTATCATTATTGTTGTTGTTTTGCACTATAGTACAGTTCTACAGCTTTTGTCGGCATGAATAAGTACATTATACTATGTATTACTTATTTAAATTACTTTTAGAAAAACAATAAAAATATATTGAATTAGAATAATAATTATTATTCCTTTCTTAAACCAAATTATATAGTTTACATACATAACTAAAATTATTATCTAACATAACATTTTGTTTTTCTTTTTACTTTTTTTTTCCCAAAATTGTGTTCAGTACAGTTAGAAAAGGCTTTATACATTACAAGATAGAAAAGACTTTAGCATAATTATTGTTATTATTACATACAGTGAGTTAATTACGATTTAATTGTATCAGTTATTTAAATGGACGTACAAGAGAAAAGGAAAGGGATCAAGAATGCACTATACATAATGTACACATATTTATCCATAATCTTGTGTATGACCACCATATGTATAATCTACAGTACATAAGTTAAAGTATAATAAAATATAATTTTAGTTGGTACTTTACGTTATGGACGAAACCCGATTTTTGAATTTTAGGACATTTACTTTGATAATTTAGGATGATATTATGATTTACTATTTTATGAAAATGTACATACATACAGTAGTGAAGTAATTTTATAATTTAAATAATTATTATTCCTGTTACTACCTATACTATTAGTATGTATTTAAACTATTTTAACTTTAACAAATTTTATTACTTACAGGATGATACAGTTATCAATACAATCTCGTCAAGGTCGTCGTAATCCTGTGTTTCAATTTATTATTAATTATGTTAATAATGAATATAATAATTATTCCAATTCCATTGATATGAAGTCGCTTTAAACGGTGCCTAATTTTTTTCTCTTTGCTTTTTTTATTTTATTTATGTTGTTATTGTTATTTATGTGGCTTTTTACTAGTGCATAAACTATTACACCTACCTAATTTACTTAGCGGCCACGTTAAGTAGTAAGCTTCACTTTTGAAATATTGGATTGTATCATGACGAATCAATTCTTGCAGTAGGAATTTTATGTAACGTCATTGTCATTATTGTACAACAAAAGCAAAGAAACAGACGGGACAGATGGAGAGCCATTAATATGCCTATGTAAGTACATACACACACGATGAGGATGATTATTACACCA
>JAQFZC010001579.1:0-28855 GCA_034695205.1 Dicyrtoma fusca | reverse complement strand
CGTTCACTTTTGACGTCGGTTCAGTATTGAATCGTCCTCTCTGTGAACAAAACATAAGTGAAAGAAATTATTTACTTTTACTTGAATTACTACTAAAACAAACTGCCAAAACTTGAATAATAATGAATAATAATGAATGTGAAATTCTAATAATAATAATTATTGCTTCAATAATTAATGCAATCCAACTACATAATAATGACACTGACCTTTCGCATATCCACTTTTGAGAGAGAAGGTGAGGCAGGAGATGGAGACGATGAAGTACCGGGAATGAAAATTACTTTACTACAAGAGAAACGACTGTTTGTATTCCGTATCCTTCTTGAATTATTGTTACGATTTGGGCCATAATTTCTCTGGCTGTTGGGTCGTAAAGATTCCTTCGAAAATTCATAACATTATAATTAAATTGAATAAAAATAGCACAACCAATAGTAATAATAAAATAATAGGGAATATTTTCATTTTTTCCTTAATGACTTGAATTAGTTTGGACATACTTCTAGGTGACCTTTTGACCTTGCTGTGACTTACCATATTGTAAAACTGATTTGATTGTGACCTGGCTGATCTAGAGGGGCAGGGTGGATTTGATTTTGGAGTACTAGTGATCATATTTGCTGCATTAGAGAAGTCTTCAGGGCTAGTGCTACTACTTATTCTGTAACTTTGACTGTCGTCAGCAACTGCATCAGCATTGCGACGGGTCGACATAATTAACTATAAAAATATACTTGATAATCCAATAAATTAATTAACAGAACAACTGAATTGAGCTGCTGACTGATTTTAAGCTGACCGACTCGAATCTTGATTGTTGATTCGAATTTAATTCACCGTTTGCCTCTGTCCTGTCCTGTCCCTTTCGCCTGTCATCTGTTTGCCCGATTCGATAAATGTAAACTTTTTGACGGCCTGCTGTTTGCTATATTGCTCATGACAGGTGACAGGTGTTCTTAAGTTGACCGTTGACAATAAAGCCAACTGAAACTGAAACTGATTAAATGATGAAACTGAAACTCTTTAATTCATTATTTTTTGACTGTGCTCTTTACCACCACCAGTCACTGTCACCAGTCAACTGTCAACTGTCCAAGATCCCTCCAAATAATCTGAACTGACTATAGTAGCGGTTCAAATAGCTGAGTAATTAATGAATGATGGGCACAGTTTAGTCGGGTGACAGGTGACGACTGACTGGACAGAAAGAACATTTTTGTAGGGTGACTGGACCTAATTGTGATCGGTGTCCTAAATGTGGTCACAATGCAATGGTAGTACTTTTGTTATTTAATAGTAGAAAGCCTAAGAAATTAAATAATTCGTTATTACTGAATTAGTTCTAAATAACAATATATTATAATTTATTGCATTGTGCATATGTGCACTGCTATGGAATAGATTAACCCAGTAATTCTAAAATAGTATTAGGGAAACAATTTAATTACTACCTACTCAAAACAATAATTAATTTTCTCATTATTAATAATAATTTTATTTTTAATAAATTATTTTGCGCTAAACTAACTTTTTTTAAAAAAATCATCAGATATTTTCTTGAAGTCAGTTTCTATCAATCTTCTTTTCTCCTTTTTAAATCTTGCTTTTTTAATTTTTATGTTCTCGTCCTTTCAATTTCTAATTATTTACAAAGTTTAGTCTAGTCCTAGTCTTTATTACTCGTTCAGTTTCAGTTCATTAGTTCAATTCTCTGTGGTACTTTTATCACTCGTAGCATTAGTTTATTAGTTAAAGTAGTTTATGAGAAAGCTGGAATCTAGACCTGGTGTTTTATTTGAATGGATTGCATATTGCATTATTGATAGTATAATAATATAGTGTATTCAAAAAAGCATATTATTGTGACGTGGTAGATTTGGTAATTTGATAGTTTGGTCCTTATGTAAGTTGTAAAACGTTGTAAGTCGACAATTAGGTTTAAAAATTAAAAAGTGCTATGTAATCCAGCTAGTATATAGTAAAAAAAAAATCATATGATACTTTTACAAAATTGCAAAACAGATGCCTACAAGTAAACAAAAACTTACTTTTGTATGCAAATATGAAAATTCTAAAAAAATCCGGAGCATCGGAAATTGTGCAAAGAAAAATTGATGGCGAATCCACTTCTCCACGTACTCAGCATTCCTACCTTGGCAAGTATCCAGCACCAATTCCACGATTTATTCGTGAGCTGAATTACATAAATATAAATGGGAAATTAAATGGGAAAAAACTGACATTTTTTTGAAAAATTGGCCAAACAAAATACAGTTATACCTAGTGTATTGTTATTTACTTTTATTTTCATAGCATTATTTGAACGGATGGATAACGTCCCACTTGGTTTAGAGCCCCTCATTGGAATCGATGCCATTCATGTTCAACAGCAACTGGAGCCCTTCGAAAGTATGTAACAGCATACATGTGAATATAAACAGGAACTAAAGTGTACAAATCGTGGCTGAAGAAGCAAAATGTTGCACATTCATGCGAGTGCATCGGATATCCATCTTTTGTTGCTTTTAGTCAAAATCGGATATTGTGGATCATTTTGTGTTTCATTTTGGTTCTTGAACAACGATTTAAACGAAGTACTGATTTTATTGGGAATCTTTTACTGCAGTCGTGCAGTCGCAATACTACAGCAGTGCAGCGTTTATAATTTATTATATAAACTGTACCTACAGTTAATCACAACACTAAAACTACAATGCAAAACCACAATTTGAACTAACCTACTTGTTAGAAGGTTAAAATGCGTTTTACTCTTTTTGAAAAACAAATAAAGTGATTTTGATTACTTTGAAAACCATTGTAGTGGACGCTTTGCTCTTTTTTAAAGGCCTTAAAAGACCGGTGAGCACCTTTTGAAAAGAATAACGCCGTTTTGGGCTTCTGAATGACGTTAAAAGACACCGGTTTTGCACTTTTTAAAAGCATAATAAAATGCCGTTTTGCTGTATTTGAAAGACGTCAAAAGACCAGACTGAACTGTTTGACAAGCACACAACCCCTTTATGCTGTTTTTGAAAGATGTCAAAAGATCGGTTTGCACTGTTTAAAAAGTATGAAACGCCGTTTTTCTGTTTCTAAAAAGACGTTAAAAGACCGGGTAGCACTTTCCGACAAGCGTACAACCGCCGTATTGCAGTTTTAAAAGTCGTTAAAAGGTTTTCGTTAGTTTGAATAATTTGTAATTTATACAGTTTTACTCGATGTGCAAACCAAGAGAAGATACAACGTCCTCACGGACTGGGGCAATCGGATTTACTACGCCGGTGAGAACACGGGTCTTTGTTCCCGGAAGTGTGTTGGGAGAAGTCGTCCCTTTCAGATTAATTTATTCAATGGACTGGGTCACGTGGCCATCACTGTCGAGAGGCACTGTAACTGCAGTCTATGCTGCTGCGGTGGTCAATCTGTGGGCAATGTGAGATTTCTAGTTTTATTCAAGATTACGATTCAAAATCAAAATCAAAAGGTGGTCCAAAAATACGTTTTAATATTTTTTTTGATTTTCAGAAAGTGATCGTAAAATCGGGCTTCACGGGTCAAATAATCGGAAGTGTGATTCAAAAGTGTGCTTGCTGTGCCCCCGCCTACGTCATCTTTGATGAGGACAAGAACGAAGTGATGAAAATAATTGGGCCAAAATGTGTCCTTGGCTGCTGCTGCTACCGTTTGAAGTGTTATTACTGCTGCAGTAATGTCGAGTTCAAAATTTTGTCACTGAGTAACGGACACGGAACTGAAATCCCTTTGAATGGTAAAAATAAAACAAAAAATTCTAGTTTGAATCCGTATTTCTATTTTAGTCAATCTTCTACTTTCTAATAGTGAAAATTTCTCAAAAAAACAGGGTCTGGTGATAAAACTCAGTGTCAGGGTTCAATCCAACAACGAAGTAGTAGTAAGCGTCAAGAAGAATGGATAGGAACAATTATGAAAAGATTTGGGCTGCAGGATTTAGTTACGGAAGGTGAAGGTTTAATTGACATGCAGAATTCAAATCTTGGCGCCAGCTTCCCCTCTGATTTACATCCGAGCTTTAAAGCGCTTCTTCTAGGCGCCGTGTTCTGTATTGTAAGTTGGAAGGCAGTTCTTCAAAGAAGGTTGTATGGGCGTTGTGCTAATTGGGCTATTTACTAAAAAATTTACATTATTTTTTACATGTTTATTATTTTTCAGGATATTTCGTACTTTCAGAAAGGAAGCAGTTCCTGCTCCGGATTTGATTGTGTAGTAATTTTATTAATTACACTTTTTATTGTAATTGGACTTTTGGTTTATTTTGGACCTACTGAGATTCGGGAATCACTGTATCCATACCTGCCACTTAAAGAGTGGAATCTGTAATAAACACTAAAATAAATTGAAATTCAAGTAAAAATTTACTATGTGCTTACAGCCATAGTTGCTTTGGCCTTTTAGTTTTTTCTATAGATTCTTAGATTAGCTTCTTACAACAAAAACTTCGGTCGCCGGTTGCGTTGGTCAGAAAAATTATGAACAGAAAAAATAACATCCATTTGATTTACTAAAACTTTTAATATTTAAATATTTTAGTTCAATATTTTAAATCAGCAAAGGGGCCTACAGAATTTGTGTGTGTAGCAGAATCAGAACTTAAAAAGGAAAAATATATTGTCTGTGTCTGTGGTCTGTCGGTCTGTCTGTTCATACAATTTACAATATTACAAATTATGTACAATGCAAAATGGTATACCAAGGCCAAATTCGAAATGCATTCGTTTCCCCGCCAAACACAGACCAATCACGTGGTGGTCTCAACAATAATGGCCTTGACCCTGTAACAATCAGTAGTGCTAACAATGCATTCACTACAGTGACAGTCTCAAATCCAAATAGTTTCTGTCCGGCTCCACTAAATGCACGCTACCCATTAATCCAGGCATTCCCAGCCATCCCAGCGCAGTCTATTTTAAATTCCGCGCCAAAAGATACTAATTTTAATTCAAACCCAAAAAATGGAGGTAAGCAATACGGCGCTTTGGACTTATTGATTCCGATTCCAACGAAAAACTATGAATTCGACGAGCTACTGGATGTAAATGAAATTTTCGCGGTGGAAATGAGCGATACTTTTACGCCTTGTAACATATTTTAAGTTGAATTAAACTATTATTGTATTTAAGATATATTCTAACAATGGATAAAATTTATTATAAGACACTGGAGTTAACTGCACTTTTAGATGTTTTACGTATTTTTACAGTTGGCTTTGGAACAAATTTTCATAAAACCTACAACCTTTTTAACCAGCGCAGTGAGAGGGTTTTTATAATTGGGCTAGCAGCCCCAGCGCCAACGCCTTTACAACAAAAACGAAAATGTTTTCAATGCTTTAACGCGATGGGTGAGCGGGTGATTCAAATTGAGCGGTTGCATGTGAGCTTACAAAAATCAAAAATATTATTTAATTACTACTTATGTTACAAGTTATAGGTTACAATTATTTTATTTTTTATACTTTTAACTTTTAAGACAGAAACTTTAGTATCTGGAAGACGAAGGCCACATCAAAATGACTCGGAAATAAGGATTTACGGATCCATTCAAAGCACTAGAATAACGCAAAGTAATGGCAACCAAAATCAAAATCAAAATCCAAAACTAAACAACAGTATTACTTGCTGCTGTGTTGTGGATGAACACCTGTTTTACCAACTTTTCGATGAAAACAAAAACTCGATTTTAAAAATCCAACGGGAGCACTCAGGCTCAGAACAAATCAATGATAATAAAGGAAACCAGCTGGAAGTTTTTGGTGTTTTTGAAGACCGTGCTGATGATCCAAATCAAATCGGTCGTATTGTTATTGGGGACAAAAGGACAAAAGAAAATAATACAAATAATAAAAGTAATAGTGCATTTAATGGAAATAAGAGCTCAAAAAATTCAATGAACGCTTCAGAACTAACAGAAATTGAAGACCCTGATTTCAGTTTCAGTGAAAATGGCACAAATATTTTCAGTTTGAATTTTCCCGCCAGTTTGAGCACAAAAATCAAGTTACTGATTTTAGGGGCGGCTTTTCATTTAAAATTTAAAGACTAGCAACTAGTAACTAGCAGTAGCTTAAAAATAAAATACTTTTAGTGAATTATAATTTAGATAAAGCATTGTAATTTTCAATTATTTGACCATGACTGGCACGTGTGTCTACATTCTCGGTCATTAAATAAATGCCGGTGTTGATTCTGATTCTGATTACGGGATTACACATTAATTGCTTATTCATTCTCATTCATTTTAGTACTATGCAAACAATCCAGTTCTTTTTAAATGGATGTTTAATTTTAATGTTTATCTTTAGCCATGTACTTACGTAACCTAATTTTCAATGCCTGCTCACAATCAGCTGTTCTGCTGACGTTCTGTGTTAATAATAATCAGGCAAATGCTATTGACTACTGACTAGTGAGCTATTACTATCAGTCTCGCACAGTCTCGTATATACTTCGGCCTTGATTTTGATTTTGACGAGCAATTAGTAAACAACCAGAACCTACTTTATTATTACTAATACTAAGACTTATCTAAGGTGTAGTAGCACAGGCACAGTCAACAGTAGTGCTTAATACCTACAATTTACAGTTTACATTTTGTCTGCTATAAGTGTAGAAGTACAACAGCAAACCCAGTCGAATCAGCTTCACTTTAACAGCAGTAAGTCAACAGTTGGCAGTATTCCAATATTCCAAAAAGGTAAGTGTAGTAGATTCAGAAATAAATTAATAATAATAATATTAAACAAGAATACTTAATTGGGCGGGCTATCCGATTTGATTAGGAATAAGTTTTGATTTGATTGATAGTGCTACTGTTTTAACCGGTCCGGTAACAGTAGCAATTAAATAAACAATTAATTATATGTTTTTCTATAATTTATTTTATTATTTTTGTTTTTTATAATATTATCTCTTTTAAAGATAACTTCTTCAGATCGAGACTATTTTTGTCTTACTAAAAAGTTTACTGCTAAAATATTTTTGCGATTAGTCAAACTGTCAAAGAATTTTTCTCAAAAAAAGTACTAATTTTTTTATAATACTATTTTTATTTTAGCCTATACGTATGTGGCCTGGATTGGGCAGGGCTAAAGGCAAATTAGGCAAAGACAGGCAGAAGACAGAAGATCACTGCGTTTTGAACTTGAACACCGTCTGTCCTCTGTCTGTGCTATCACACGGTAATATAATATTAATAAACTTAAATATTATTGTTTTGTTGTGTAGTTGTGTGTTGTGGTTGTGTTGTGTTATTACTTTAGATTTGGGTTTGAATTTAGTTTTGATTTTAATAATTGTAATGTTCAATTGTTTTTGTCCGTACATTTGGATTTGATCATAAATGATACATACCTAATTAGTTTAAATAATTGTGTTTGTGTAGAAAGCTGCTAGTGCTGAAGCTGCTGCACTAGGATGTCAGCTGCGATTGGCGGTAGCAATAATGGCGGGAAAGTTCACGTTGAAGGCCTAAAAGGGGCACTGGCCGGAAGTATCGCGGGATTTATCGAAATCCTTCTAACTTACCCCACAGAATATGCTAAAACCCAGCTTCAACTACAGGAAGGAAAAATGAGAAAAATGGGGCAAATTGGAAAACAGGGTCTCACTTCCCCCCACCCACAGCAGTACACCGGTTTCATAGACGTTCTCACAAAGACAGTGAAAACCCACGGAATTAAAGGTGTCTACAGTGGCCTCCCCATCGTCCTTTATGGAACCGTCCCCAAATCCGCGGTTCGCTTTGGCTCCTATGAAGAATTCAAAAAAGTAATTCAAAGCCGAAATAATAGTAGCAATAGTGCCCCCTTGCCTTTAACGTTCCCCCAAAGTATCCTCTGTGGCCTGGGCTCCGGTGTAGTGAGTTCAATCCTAGTCATAACCCCCGTGGAAACTATTAAAGTTAAGTTTATAAATGACAAGACATTAGCCCAACCACAGTTTAAAGGATTTTTTCATGGGATTCGAGAAATTATTAGAAAGGACGGTCTCATTGGCTGCTACCAAGGCCTCCTCCCCACAGTCATTAAGCAGGGAAGTAATCAAGCCATACGATTCGCTTTAATGGAAACTTTGAAGGATTTGTATTTAAAACATAGTGCGCAGGCGCAGAAGTCTAAATCAAAATCGGTTCCAAAACTAGTCGTAGGTTTCTTTGGTGTGATAGCAGGGGGCGCCTCGGTCCTGGCCAATGCGCCCGTGGATGTCGTTAAGACAAGGATGCAGGGCTTGGGGGGCGGGAAGTACAAGAATATGTTGGATTGCGGCCTCCAGATTTGGCGGGAGGAGGGCTGGCGGGCTCTGTATAAGGGGACCGTTCCCAGACTCATTCATTCCTGCTCAGAAGTGGCCATTCTTTTTGTTGTGTTCGACTGTGCTATGGAATTTTTGAATAAAGTGTATGACTGAAGTTTTATACGCTTAATTATTACGTAAATCTGTGTGATGTGTGTGATCTTTTTGTCTAATCCTTTTTCATATTTTTTATCGTTCTACTGCAACAGCAAAATGTCCAAGTCCAAGTCAATTTTTAGCTCAACTTCAAAAATAGCCCAAGTCGACTCGTGCCTTAAGTGTGTGTGTAAAGTAGTCAATGTCTATCAATATTATTGATTTTCTCATTTTAAGTGTGTATGATCTAGTATTTACCGGTTCTGCTATTTTTTAAGTGTAGAGACCGGTTCTGCTATTTTGAAAAAGTGTAGAGGCAGGTTCTGCTATTTTGAAGAAGTGCGGAGACCGGTTTTGCTATTTTGAAAAAGTGTAGAGGCAGGTTCTGCTATTTTGAAAAAGTGCGGAGACCGGTTCAGGTATATTTTTAGAACTTACATATAACAGCTATGTACATAGTTCTTTGCTACTTTGAAAAGGCTTGGACACTGGTTTTGCTAATGTTGAAAAAGTGTAAATACTAGTTTGCTACTTTTAAAAACGTGTAAGCACTAGCTTTGCTGCTACTGAAAAAGAGTAAATACTAGTCTTGCTAGTTTAAAAACTTGTAAGTTCCAGTTTTACTACTTCCAAAAAAGTGTATGTAATTACCAGTTTTGCTACTTCCAAAAAAGTGTATATAATTACCAGTTTTGATACTTTTGAAATTGCCTAAGTACTAGTTTTTCTACTTTTGAAAAGTATAAAAATATCACTTTTATTATTTTTGAAAAAAGTAATTTCAGTATTTTACACTTTTTCAAATTAGCAAAATCCACAAAGTATTCACAATGCTGGAAAGTTGCCAGTTTGCATAAAAATTATGAGCGAACTTGGAACATTTTGAACTAAAACTGAACCTGAGCTTATGCCTTACTAGTTAGACTATTTTGCAGTTTCAGTAACAAAATAACTTCATTTAATTTTATTTTGCCTTACCGCATGCTTTTGAGTTGTGAACACTTTTGCAACATCGAATAGAACCACATATATATTATAGCCAATTGACTATACTATAATTACTGGATTTACTGGGCGTATTCCACAGGCTAAACTATAGGAGTAATACATACATACTTGAATTATTTGTTGGCATTATTTATTATTGCTTTAAAAAGAATGCTGACTGAACGTATCTATCGCTATTAGTGCATATTAGTCATTCTGCTGATTCTGCTTAGAATTTAATTTTAAATGCTATATCAGCTTTAAGTTTCATTGAATGAAACTTCCATTGTATTACAAAGTAGCACATAAATCGTTCGAATTCCAGATCGTATTCTACTAAATTCATAATTTACCGTATTTCCTCCAATAGTTTCCCCGGAAACTAATTCACAAAACTGGCTTGGCTCCCCTATGATTTACATGTTATAAACCCGGAAAGACGGAAACTATTTGAGACCCGGTAATTAATCGAGGAAATACGGTAAGCGTAAACATGAGCAATTTAATAGTTTGAAACAGAATGCTTGCAACCAGCTAGCTATAAGATATTTTTGCCATCAATAATACATATGGCTGTGAGTCCACTGAAAAATAAAAGTGAGCACTAAATATAACGGCGCCATGGCTTAGTTGGCAAAGCGCCTGTCTAGTAAACAGGAGATCCCGGGTTCGAATCCCGGTGGTGCCTCATTTTTGCACTTTTGACAAAAATACATTTTCACTCATATTTCCATTGATCTTCTAATTTTTTATTGTAGAGACACTTTTGCTATTGGTTGAACTTGTTTAAAAGAATAATTTTTATCGGATAGTCGTAGGAAGTACCTACCTATGTGTATAATTAGCTGGTAGCCTAAATAGGGGAGATGGGCCCAGAACTTTTGACTTTTAACGAAAACAATAAAATAATAAATTATTATTGAACTTTTACCTTCTCAATAGGCTAATACACCCAAGTATTTTTATGTTTTTTTCAACTGTAATTTATTATTTGTTTTGAATATTGTTTTCAATACCCTAGTTTTTCTTTGTGTGACCTTTTTGAAAATGTTATAGTTAGTGTTAAGTAGTTACGTGGACGTTGCATTTAGGAACCATAACATTAGGTTCTAGCTTTGTTTGTTTCTGAAAAGTAATAATTACTGATTTCTAGTTTTGGTTTTGACATTTACTTTTTAAAACATTCTATTTTGTGTTTTGAATTTTTGGAAAGACTTAGTGTTAGTTACTAGTTTTTTTTTGTATGTTTTTGTGAACTGTTGATTTCCAGTTTTGACATTTTTGAAAAAGTTAATTTATAGAATAAGCATTTTAGTATACACAGTATCCTTTTCATGATTTCGAAGCTCCATAAAAGGTTAAAAAAAACTATTTTTCAAAAATAGCACGTTTCAAAAACACTACTTTTAAGAAATAGTGCTTTCAAAAACACTATTTTTCAATGATAGCACTTTTCAAAAACACTGCTACTCAAAAATAGCGCTTTTAAAAAAAGTGTTTTTCAATAATAGCACTTTTCAAAAACACTATTTTTCAAAATTATCACTTTAAAAAACCAATTTTTAAAGTGATAAATTTTTAAAAAGCTGCACTTTTAATACAAAATATTTTTTCAAAAATAGCACTTTTTAATGCCGTTTTTAAAGGCAAATAATACGCAAATAGTTCAAATCTATATTAAAACTGGCTATTGGACACGTCAGTAAAGTGTACAATAGAGTAGTATAATAAAATGCAACCAAAATGATGTTTACAAATTTCTGCAAAATGAGGCACCACCGGGATTCGAACCCGGGATCTCCTGTTTACTAGACAGGCGCTTTGCCAACTAAGCCATGGCGCCCTTCTTGCACTTTGAGGGGATTTTAGTCGTACAAGTACTTCGTATGGCCAAAAATCCATATTGAGTTCCAGTTGGAGATAATTTGTGTAATCACAGTGCTTTCAAAAGGGCTTATTTTTATGAAACAGATACATAATAGGGCTGCTCTGCAGTATAAGGCAGACACAGACAGGTTATCAGTAATAGTAGATGTAGATAGCCTACTTTTGAATTTTAATTCAAATTCTTGCAGCACAATACAACTAGTAAGCTACCTACCTACTTATCGTTCGCTCCTTTCTTTGTGTAGTCAATCTGCTCATAAATAGCTTTAAGCATCTGGATTTTATAATTTTGAACGGAGATGGAATCGAGATATGTAGTTTAGAAGGGACTAGCCTTGGCATCACATATTAGATGTACTATCTTACTATCTACTTAAACCAAACTATAAGCTATGGTAGGTCACAATTATTTACATATGTAACGAAGGTGTAAAAAACACGTATGTACACCTTACAGCTTTACTTTAACATAGAATACATTGCATTGCTTGAGTGAAGGGAATCTCAATGAGTTACATAAATGAAAGTGTAAGCTGAACCATGGATCAGGTTCAGGAGCGAAACAAGAACCAGTTTTTATGGCTTAATTTGTAATTTTAATTTGAAACTTGTGTAGGTATGTGCATCTTTTCTTGGAGCAACTGACAGTGTAGAGATAGGTGTGCAGTTTTCTGTAACTTTTGAACCGTCTGCGTCTGAATGATTGTAATTAATACACAGCATAAGTATTATTGAAGTATGTAATACTAATTTTTTCGCTGTAGCCTGTAGTCTGCCGCTGCTTGATGCATTATTACATGACGAGTGTTCAATAGAGTTTAAAAGCAAAGTGACGCTTAGATAAATAGGTTAAGATTCAAAATGACGCGTATTCACAAAACCCTCAAAATGAGCAGAATAAAATTAGCCAGTTTTCTGTCCATATTGATTAAATTACCCATTTATATCACCGGATAAAAACTAATTTTGCACTTTTTAAAACGTGCAATGCTTTGATATGTATTTTTTTTAACCATGCAAAACTCTGATTCATTTTTTTCTAAAGATGAAAAACCTTTATTTGCACTCTTCAAAACGTCATAAACCTGGATTTAGACTTTTTAAACCATGGAAAACTCCGATTTACACTTTTTCAAACCATGCAAAGCTCCAATTTACACTTTTTCGAAACATGCAAAACCCCGATTTATACTTTTTTAAACCATGAAAACCCTCGACTTATACTTTTTCAAACCGTGCAAAGCCCCGATTTACACTTTCAAATCATGGAAAATTTCGATTTATACTTTATTAAACCATGCAAAACGTGGATTTGCATTTTTTGAAAACGTGCGAAACCTCGATTTACACTTTCTCAAAAACAGGTAATTGCATTTTAAAACTTTGTTTGGTACTTTTTCGAAACATGCAAGACTTGGATTTCAAAACATGAGCAGCTTTTGTACTAAATGTGATGTAAAAATGGGGAAATTACGAGTCTTCTTCGGCTTATAGGGATGTGTGCTATTCTGTATCGTAATGTGCCTAATGCCTTCGCTTCATAGTACGCTTAAACAATAATGGACGCGAGTCGTTTTGCATCTAAAGAAGCGATATAAAATCAAAGTTTGTATTCGTACTTATTGTGGCCAGGACATTTAAAAATAAATATTTAAAAGCTTTGTTTTTGTCCGTTTTGCCAACATGAGTGTCTCATTGAAATCCTTAATTTTTACAGCATTTTAATGACTAGTGACATTGACATTGCATTGCAGATGACGTTTGCTGGGAGCTCATTTTGATGATGCTATTTAACGAAAACGTGCTATATAGTATTTAGGTATAGTGACAAGGGGGTATTATGTAGTAACAGTAGCTATGCACAACTCTGATTTCTGTCGTAGGAAAATTAGTTTGTTTTCTGGTTTCTAATAATACTGTGCGTATGCATGGCTATAGGTCAGGGTAAATGGATACTTTCGATTGTGACGTCTGAGAATTGAAAATAAATTATAAAAATGCGTCAAGAAACTAATTTCTCTGGGTTCACTAAAAAGCTATATCTTGTTTTCTTTGAGTTCAATTCATAATGAATTACGCCTACTATTTTCCAGTTATGAACTTTTTTTAAAGTGTCATTCTCACATGTTTTTTGAATGTTTATGCAAATGTCAAACCTTGTTTTTTATGCTGTCTAAAATTTTTAGTTTACTAGTTTTGACCACTTTGAAAATGTCAATACTTGTTATTTTATACCTTCCAAAATTGTTGAGTTGGTAGTTTTGACCGTTTTGAAAAAGTTAATTTCTAATCTTGATCTTTTTGGAAATGTCATTTTCTTGTCTTATGCCTTCTGTAAACGTTCATTTACAAGTTTTGACCATTTTGAAAAAGTCAATTCCTGGTTTTCATCTTTTAGAAAACTTTAATTTCCATGTATTATATTGACTCTATTAGGAATGCCAGCTTCTAAAATTGTCACTTTTGAACGTGTAAATTTCTAGATTTGGCGCTTTTGGAAAATGAATAAAAAATGAAAAAATGTTCCTTTTGCCGACGTAATATTTGCGCCGACCCATGGATTAACGTTCTATCATTACCTTGTTGTACTGACGTAGGTACTTAGCAGTCGCAGTAGTGCATGGTTAATTGTTCTGTTATGTCACAGTAGCCTACTGTCTTGTTGACTGTCATTATATCCAATACAACGATTGTGATTACCTTTGTATAGGCTGCGTAATTGCGGTTTTAGTTTTTTTTGGGTATGTTTTGGTTTCCACTAACTTTTGCTTTTGGTTTGGTTTAGGTTGATTTGGTTCCGCTCAACGACTGTCACCACTTTTCATTTAATTTTATTTGCTACTTTTTTCTCTCGGAGGACGTCCATTACTATAACAGCTATACATATACAGACTCACTATATCATAGTCAAAGCCAAAGTCAAGTCAAGCCACACACCGTAACGGATGCGATATTACGATGGCAAAAGGAAAAAGACAAAATATGCGAAAAAACACAAAGAATGTTTGAGTGTATCTATAGTTACACATAAAACATGGATAATACATCTGTAATCTGTTGCTATGATAAGGAAACGGATGAGATTTTCACGCTTGATCTTGGATCTTGTACACACAGCTATAGCTACTTGGGATTAGTGCAAGCAAAATATTGTATTTGTATTAAAGTTGTAAGTACTAACTACTGCTTAACCTTTTAGAAACGGTAATGTATTTATGGTTTTACAACTTTTTGAAAATGTCAATTTCTTGGTTTTACAACTTTTTGAAAGCGTTAATTTCTTGGTTTGACCTTTTTGAAATCGTTAATTTCTTGGTTTGACCTTTTTGAAAGCGTTAATTTCTTGGTTTGACCTTTTTGAAAGTGTTAATTTCTTGGTTTTACAATTTTTAGAAAATGTTAATATCTTGTTTTGTCCTTTTTGAAAGTGTTAATTACCGGTTTTGAATACGTTTGAAAATGTTATTTCTAGTTTTGACGTTTTTGAAAAAATGTTATTTACTAGTTTTGACGGTTTTGAAAAAGTTAATTTATAGAATTATACACTTTTGTAAAGCATTCTTTCCATGGTTTCCCAGTTGCGAATAGGTTAAAACATTGCTAAATTGAAGGAAATGATTTGCAAAACTATGCGATAGATGACACAATTTTGTACACTGTTCAAGTGTTTGGGTAAAAGGCAGCCGATTTATTTATACCCAGACAGGACGGACGTAATGGTGGATTAAAAGAAATACATAATAACACTTGTAAATAATGCATATTGGTATTTTTTTGGAATGTTTTTGGGGTGAGATTTAATGTGTCTAAATTACCCAAAATTGCTTTGTATGCCCTTCTGAGGAGTTCCGTGTCATCTCGTCTCTGTCATCAATACTTTATTTTTTTTTACAAACTTTTTTGTGGCTTTTCCATTATAGCTGTGGCTGTGGCTAAAATTACCTACTTGAGTACTCATTATAGGCAAAATACCTATACTAATTGTAATTATAGGTATGCTATATAGGTTTGGCTACTATATATCGTTTACATAATGTTACCATGGACCAGCCAGTGTTAAGGGTGCATTGGTATAAAAGCTATAAAAGCATTACAACGTGTCCAGTTTTTATTTACACTTGAACCAGGACAGAACAAAAGTAACAATATTGGAACATCATGACTAATAAGGTACGTTGATTTTTGAATTTTGATTTTTCATTTTACTTATTTTATTGTTTCCAGTTTAGTTTAGTGTGCAGTTTCTGAAGTGTGCCAAAAGTGTGTAAATCGTATCAGATTTTTGAGTTTTTCAAACTTACTACAAGTAGTAGCCACCAGTGCTCACATTTCGTATGGATTTCTCTCAGTATTTAGAACTTAAATTCTACTAATTCTTTGATTATCGACGAACGATGTGGCTCAACGATGGAAAATTTTTAGTTTTGAAATGGTGCACTGTTTTAATCTCACATTTTGAAATTTTTAGGCCCCTTTGTACGTGACCCTGGCTGTTCTAGGCCTCTGCCTAGGAGCTGCCTTTGCCCAAGAGGAATCTTCCAATGAAAGTGGTCAGCAAGAGCAGGGCGGGTCGAACGATGGGGAACAAACACAGAGATCCGGCGAAGAAGAAAACATTGACACGGCCGCTCAGAGCTACGGAGGCTACGGCTCCTCTGCGCCCAGTGGCGGCTATGGCACCCGTGGTGGGCTCACGAGGGTCAGCTACGATGACGATTATGACAGTGGGCGGGGCAGAAGTGGGCGGGGCTATGGGGGCTACGGGGGTCAAGCTGGGGGCAGTTACTCATCGGGTCAGGGTGCTGGCGTCGGAGGTTATGGCGGTAGCTCTGCTGGTGGTGCTGGGCTTGGCTACGGAAGTCAAACCAGGTCACTTGGACCCGGTCCTGGTCCGGCCTATGGAGGCTATGAAGGTCAGGTCGCACCTGGGCCAGCCTATGGAGGGATCAGCACGGGCGCCGCGGGCTATGGAGAGAATAATTTGGCGGGCTTGGGCGGTATTGGACAGAGATACACCGGCGGGGGGTTGGGCGGTGCTGGACTGGGCGGCGCAGGCGGATACGGTGGACTTAGCGGCGCCAGCGGTTACGGCGGTGGTCTTGGCGGCGCTGGTATTGGCGGTGGTTACGGCGGTCTTGGCGGCGCAGGCGCCTACGGCGGTAGTGGGCTGGGCGGCGCAGGCGCAGGCTATAGCTCCGCTGGCCTTGGTGGCGCTGGTGGCTACGGTGGCGGACTTGGCGGCGCAGGCGCAGGCTACAGCTCTGCTGGCCTTGGCGGCGCTGGCGGCTACGGCGGTGGGCTGGGCGGCGCAGGCGCAGGCTATAGCTCCGGTGGCATTGGCGGCGGCGCCGGTGGCTATGGACGTAACTCCTTGGGCTACGGTGGTGGTGGTGGTGGGGGTGTGGGTGGTGGCTACGGGGCTTCCCCCAGATTCAACGGAGCTTATGGCGGGCAAAGTTCTTATTAAGTTATAATTAAAAACTAATTTAAGCTTAATAAAACTCATTTTCGTACTTTTATATCAACAACAGAATCGTCCTTTAGGATGCAAAATTTAACAAAGTTATACCTCAGTTTTACTTTTACATTTCCGTTTGCTATAATTATTTGTTTTTTTTTGCCCAAATTGATTCATCCCATTTTGCATCTTAAAAGACACCGTACATTTTTATGACATGACGTACCAATGTGACCGACCGACCGACCTTCAAATTTCTGTAGCTTTTTATAACATGTTATACAAATTCAAAAATTCAAAATTTAATCATGGATGAAAACTAGCTACTTGTAATTAGCTAGCATTACACATTGAATTGCAACCATAAATTACTGATAAATAACATATGTAACTTGTATGCCCGATATCTTATGCGCAGCACACTATATATTACATATATTGTATTACAAACAAAAAAAAGTCTGAAGCTTATAATTCGTTAATAAAATTGCACAATTTGCATGCAGCAATGAACTTACTCGTTAATGGGATAAAAAACACTACTACCACCTCTCAAGTTTCTTCACTTTTATGGTTATGCTTATAGTAATGGTATGGTAATGGTTTTATGATGCATATAATCACAAGGTACAAAAAGTGCGTCTAAAATTTGCCTTATGCATTATACAGCACAAAGAGTGACCGTGGGCCGCCGTGGGCGCAATGAAGCTTCATATAAAATTATACTGTACCACAAAACAAACAAAAAAGGCGTAGCAGCTTATAGCACACATAAGCGCATAGTGTACGTAAAGTTTTTACAATTTTTAAAACATCGGTTAGAGCATAGAGGTTAGAGACGAGACGTATACATACATATATATATATCTACCGTAATTAAATACTTTTCGCTGACGATTCACGATTATACAAAACCTTTTTCTGTTTGTTTTTTGTTTATACTTATTTGTAGCTTTTGTAGTGTTTAATGTGCTTCAAAATCAAAACATTATTGTTGTAGAATTAAATGTTTGTACTATCAACTAGCCATTGTACTATTACTATTGTAATTACATTTGTACTACATTTTACCACTATATAATTATTATATTAATTAAATTAATTTAAAGATTTTGGAATTTGGAAAAAAAAGCATAGAGATAAACTGTGAGGCCCGAAAGTGATAAAAAATCCACGAGAGCTCAGAGAGCGCGTTTCATCAAACAAAAGTTTTCACTCTCAATCAAGAATCGAATCAACACACAAACACACAAAAGTTCACAAAAGACAGAAAAACAGAAAAATAAGAACTTCACGATTTCAAGATGCTCATCCACTTTTGACTTTTGACTTTAATCTTCTTTTCTACTTTTTTAAGTGTTAACACTGTCAACTGTTTGAAGTTCAAGTTGAAAAGTTGAATAATTGAAAATCGTACACGGTTACATTGTTGTTAAAATAAATAAAATAAATTCTGCATTAAATTCATCGTAATTTTTACTGTCGACACAGGCAACAGTTGATCTTTATCTTAAAAGCCAGAATCAGAAGTTTAGCAGAAACAGATGGCTAATGGCTATAAAACAGTGTGTACTTCTGGTCCTTGCCCGCCTGGGCATCAAATTTTCTTAAAATAAAAGTGTAAATTAATTAATTCAAATTTCAAGGAATCCGGGCATTTGATTACTAAAGACGACTGACGAGTGATTTTTTCCTTGTAGGTAAGTAATTCTATGCATTTATCATTTTTTTTAGGTCTGTTTGTGTCAAAACTAACTATCGAACATAATTCTTCGATCATCAGTTGTCAAATGTTGAATGTTGATTTTCCGATTGACGATTATTAATTACTGGCAATTGGGGATTTACCACTGACAGAAAGGTGCTGTGGCTAATTACTAATTGTTGTTATTGTTTTGATTCTTGTTTGCAATAGGTTGTAGGTTCAAGATTATTAATTATTAAACCTCAGTCAGCCCACAGTCAACAATTGAATTGCGGATTGGCGGATTAGCTGGTAGAGCGAAAGAAAAACAGGCTTCGTCATTTGTTGTTTGTTCTTGTTGATTGTTTGTTGTTGGTGAAGGAGGTCGTCAACGTAGTGACCCAGAAAATACAACTGTCAACTGTCAATGAGCTAACGAGCAACGTGGTCAGTCTTGGTTTACATATACTTGCTGCTGCTGCTGTTAAATAGAGAATTGACTAAATATTTCATTTTCAACTTGAGCATTATTCATTCTACAAAGTTGAGTTTACGGTTGACGGTGACGGGCGGACCGGACGGTACTATCGCGGACTGTTTGTAGCAACGGTTGGGGGGTAAGTCAAGTGAAAGTTAAAATAGAAATTCATGCCAAATAAATGTTCAAAAATTGTTTAAACTTTAAAATACCATTAACTAGGATCGATTGATGCTGGTTTTGATTCTTATAAAGTCGAAAGTGTTTAAATCTAATTTAGTGTAGTGTATGTAATATTTTCAGTTGAGGAGAATGGCTCCGACCCCAGCCATGGATTTCCCGTCCTTCCCTCCGATTGAGATCGACATCCCGGAATTGGCTGACTTCCGAAAGTTTCAAGAAGAGTTTAGAATTCATAAACAGAAGGATGCGGCTTGGAAAGCGAGTGTTGAGTCCATTCTTAAGCAAAATGGTAGGGAAAACGCCAGTAAATTATAAAATTTAAGTAGTACCGGTACCGTTGACAGAAGTGTTGTTGTTATTGTTAGCTGTGTTAATGCCTAACTAGTTTATTTGTCTGTTTTTCCACAGGGATTTCCCTTACCCCGCCATCAAGTCCAGCAACCACAGTCTCAAAACATGCCTTCACTCCTCCGCCTCAACAATCAACAGCAGCAGAAGTGACCAAAACAGCAACAGCAACTGTAGTGCCTGCCTTCACCATCGTTTCGTACCAGTCACTGTCTCCTTCGCAGTGGGCATCCCATAAAGACAGTGAGCCAGTGTCAGTGGCAGCTTCAAGTCAAGGTCACCAGGTCACCGAAGCTCTCCCTCCGTTAGTACCCTCCGCTGTTTCTGTTTCCCGTTCCCATCACGGCGGAACCGGAACTAATTCCGGTACAGACGATAATCTCCTGCTCTCTGACATCCCATCTTCCTTCGGTCAATCGGATAGTGATCATGACATTGACATCTCCGAAGTTTTCCAGTACCCGCCGCCAGAAATTGACAATGAGAATGAGAATGAAAATGAAAACAACCACGACCTTCTTGATGAACTCATTCTACCGGACATGCCTCGTTCTTCCGCATCTTCTACAGTAGCAGTAGCAACTACAACTACAGCACCAACAACTACAACAAAATCGGAGGCGGCTGTACTACACGCAAAAATAATGCGGGGAAACTACCCGGATGTGTCCATTACCACCATGACGTCCGGTTCGTCTTCAAGAAACGGAAACGGTGTAACAAACCAGAATATTAATGACATGGACCTTGGCAATAATCCAATACAAATCTTGCCCTCTCAGCCCCTCACTTTGAAGGATGCGGGGTCAAACTTGGGTCAAATACACCGTCCGAATAATAACGGCGGTCCTGGGACTGGCAATGGTACTGGCACTGGCTGCAGCGGCTCGTTCCTAATTCAGTCAGTTCTTTCGTCACCCTCGGGGCCCACCAATAACATCTGGAACGAGCTGCTGGACAGGAGGTTGCTTCATACCCTTGGAAGCGGGAAAGCAACCGGAACCGGAGGCGGACCTGGGCCCTCTCATGGTCATGGGACGGGCTTCTTTCCCATCCATAAAATGAGTCCAAAGTCGGCCCCTACCACGCCCACTTCCCAGGCCAACTCAACACCGTCCAGGCTCCTGAATTTAGAGGAGGCTTCGCGTTGCTCCAATTCCAATTCGGGAAGATCAGCTGTTTCTCCGAATGTTAGTGTACACAGTAGTAGTAGCAGTCGCCGTCGGCTTCTTTTCCGGAATCCATTGACGTTGAAGGCAGTCAAGTGTAGGCTCCGGAATTCGGGGAGTAGTAAGAAGGGATTTGCCTATGCGAGTAATATTACTGCAGCTGCTACGGCGGCTGCCGTGGCCAGGAGTAGGAATCGCCAACAGGATCCGGAGGACACGATGCCCGGCTATCAGAAGGACCAGCTGGAAGCTATGAACCATATCGGTCAGTATTGGAAAATTTATTTATCTATTTTTCAGTCCGAATGCTAAATTATCAGTGTTTTAACCTTTTCGAAACGGCAATATGTCTAGCCTTACATCTTTTTGAAATTGGTAATTTCTTGCTTTGATTGTTTTTGAAATAGGCAATTTCTTGTTTTGACTGTTTTTGAAATTACGCTTTTTCTAGCTTTGTACTTTTTTAAAAGTATTAATTTCTTGTTTCGAATCCTTTTGAAAAGGGCAGTTTCTAGTTTTGAAGGCTTTTGAAAGTAATTTTCTAGTTTTGACCTTCTTTAAAGTGTCATTTTCTAATTTTAACCTTTTCGAAAGTGTCATTTTCTAGTTTTGACCTTTTTGAAGTGTCATTTTCTAGTTTTGACGTTTTTGAAAGTGTTAATTTCTTGTTTCGAATACTTTTCAAAAGGGTAGTTTTTAGTTTTGAATGTTTTTGAAAGTGCCATTTTCTAGTTTTGACCTTTTTGAAAGTGTCATTTTCTAGTTTTGACCTTTTTGAAAGTGTCATTTTCTAGTTTTGACCTTTTTGAAAGTGTTACATATTTTCTAGTAGTACCTTTTTGAAAATACTACATATTCAGTGTATAATGTTTTTAAAACCGTTAATTTGTGAAATAAGCAGTTTATTAAATCATTCCTTCCATTTCGATGGCTTCCAAGTTCCGAATAAGTTAAGAACTAATTCCTTATTTTTCTAATTTGTTTTTTATTTATTCTAGAAACAATATCTCAACAATGTCGAAATGGCTCGCTTCGGAAGATTCACAGGTGTACGCTATGCAATTATAGTAATCCGAGAGATAAGACGGTTCTAATGCACATTCGCATGGTTCATATTGGGACGGATCGACGTCACCCCTGTCCGCACTGTCCATTCCGGTTCAAAAATAGTAGCCACTTACGAAAACATGTTTCCAGACGTAAGTAACAGAAACAAACCCAATTTACTCCCACGTACTCTTATTGTTAGTTGTAACGAGAAAGTTCGTGTTGGTTCTACTTTTAAAGATATTTTATTTTTATTCGGTGTATCCTGAACTTTATTTGTGATCTTTTTTTTTACCAGGACATGCAGAAGAGTCCATGAATGGTTACGGAAACCGAAAAACAAAGAATGAAGTTGAGTTTGACTTGAACAAGTTTGATGAAGAAGGGGAGGAGATTCCGTCGGAAGGCGAAGGGGAAGATCCTCTCAGAGATGATGGAATGAATAACTATGCGGATGACAGCTACAACGAGGACGAGGCTACTATCCTCGAGGATTCGCAACTGAGAGAAGCCTGGGGTAGCTAACATATAATATACATACACATACATATAGCTTTTACTAAATTACCGATTATGATTATATACATTGATTTAACCTTTTCGAAACGTTACTATATCCAGGTGCACATCTCTTTTAACGCTCCAGTTTCTTATATTGACCTTTTTAAAAAGTGAGTTACTAGTTTTGACCTTTTTAAAAAGTGTTAGTTACTTACATGTTTTGACCTTTTTAAAAAGTGTTAGTTACATGTTTTGACCTTTTTAAAAAGTGTTAGTTACATGTTTTGACCTTTTTGAAAACGCTAATTTCGTGTTTTGAAGTTTTCGAAAACGTTGATTTCGTGTTTTAACGGTTTTGAAACGCTAATTTCAGTAATTTTTTATTTTTACCTTTTTAAGAAAGAAACCCTTGTTTCTGGTTTTTACCTATTTTAAAACTGTTAGTTACTAGTTTTGACCTTTGTGAAAAGGTTAAATTATAGTTTTAACCATTTTTAAAAGTGTTATGTAGCTACCGGTTGCTGGTTCTGACCTGTTTTCTTGATTAAACACTTTTATTACAAAGCATTCTTTCTATGTATGGTTGATGGCTTCGCAGTTTCGATGTTCCGAATGCCGAATGGGTTAAATTCAAATGTGATTATAAATTATATAAAAGTGCAAGTTTAAGGGTACAAAATATCTGTATTTTCTTTCTTCCAGAGCTCTTTGACGGCGACTCGAGCTCCCCCCGCTACTTGTGCCTTTTCTGTGATTCCGTGTACAATGACGAGGCGACGGTCGTGGCGCACATCCGAAGCAGTCACAAATGCCGGAATTGCAATGAGACTTTTCAGTTGGAAGATAGACTCAAGGAGCATCAAGAGTACTGTTGTATTTCTACGGCTAACCTCGGGAACAGCGGTAACAACGGAAACCCCAATAATGGACACGGTCACGGTCACAGTGTCATGGTGGCCACCATGGGCTCAAGTAATAATAATAACCCAGGTCATTCGAGGGATCCACAAAATTCAAGCATCCCGAAAAAACGGCGACGGTCCAGATCCACCTCCACCACCCGTGTAGACAAATTCGGTAATATTGTAAAGAAAAAGAAACGGAACAATACACTGCAGTACACTTTCACGGAGGAAATGAAACAATTCTTGGATCCCAAAATTGGTATAAATTAAAATCATTTATCCAATATACATATACATTCCTATTGTATTGACTAATAACGTATTCGCAACTGGCAAACCATGAAATTGTTTACTGCTTTTATCTAAAAACACTTTCAAAAGAGTCAAAACTAGAAATTAGCATTTTCCAAAAGGTTCTAAACTATTACTTTCAAAAAGTTCAAAACTAGAAATTAACACTTTTAAAAAGGTGTATTAACTAGAAAGTAACATTTTAAAAAAGGTGTAAAACTACAAATTAACACACTTTCAAAAGGTCAAAACTAGTAATTACCACTTTCAAAAAGATCAAAACTAGTAATTAAAACTTTCAAATAGATCAAAACTAGAAACTAACACTTTCAAAAAGGCGTAAAACTAGAAACTATCACTTTTAAAAAGGTTTTAAACTAGAAATCAACACTTTCAAAAAGATCAAAACTAGAAATCAACACTTTTTAAAAGATCAAAACTAGAAACCAACACTTTCAAAATGATCAAAACTAGTAATTAACATTTTCCAAAAAGTGTAAAACTAGAAATTAACCCTTTCAAAAAGGTCAAAACTATAAACTAACACTTTCCAAATGGTGTAAAACTAGTAATTTATTGCTGTTTCGAAAAGGTTAATAATACTCAAATTTGTACCTTTTCCTTTTGTATACCCATAGTTCTAAAATGTATTCATAATTTTGATTCCAGTGAACGTGAAAAGCTCAAAACCGCCCTACATCTGTAGTATATGCAGTGTCACGCTCAATTCTACTCGTCAGTCCGCTAGGCTCCATGTTCGGAATGTTCATTGTAAAGATATCAAGTGGCTCTTTCAACACTGAAGTCTAAATTTCAAGAAGAAACAAAAAGATTGATAAACACTTTATAGCTAAACTACTTACAAATACTATTAGCGCGTAATTTCGTTAGATTCTGATCTGATCTGCTATTACCATTACCATTATTATTAACGGGCTGTTATTTGGTGAAACTTGTTTGAACTTTGTACTTAAGTACTTACATACCTAATTTTGTGTGCATTCATTATTCATTTTATATTAATAATAATAATAATTAACAATTATTAGTTCGTTACTGTAATACTGTTACTAAAACTAAATTACCGAGTCCACGCAAGGGCTTTTTCTAGTAATAATTGTTAGTATGCATGCTACAACACATATTATTGTTATTCTAAAATTCACACTGTTATTGACGTTGTTGACGTTATTTTGTACTTGTACTACCGAATACAAAATTTTGATTTGTGCCATTTAAAAATCGAGTTGTTAAAATCGCCAGTTGCGTAAAAAATCATAAACTTGTCAACCTGGTCATCGCTACTACTGTTACTATTACCATTACCGATCCAATTTAGATTTTAATCATGAATTAATTAATGATTTCTGTCTTTTCTAAGAATAAGAAATCACTTGTTTTGACTTTGACGTTACCGTTGCCGTTGTGAATACACCTAAAAATAAGTGACTTATGCATCTAAAGTATGTACCTCGTATTTTTTCACGAGCTATGTATATTGTAGTAGATTTAAGTATAAGTTCACTGTAATTATTATTATTTAATTGTTAATTTTAATTTTATTAATTAATACTGTTCACTTTGGAGTTTGGACCCTAGATTTTGGATTAGTCACCAAAAGTTACAAAAGTGCATGCCTACTAGAGTTTCGTGTTTCGTGTTTAACTATATTTGTATCACTTAGCTATATAATAATAATTTGAAAATTTAAATTGGTTTCTGTTTCCTTATAATTATACTTACGTACTTAATTCATTTAGTATTTTGACTGTCAACATCTGAGTAGCTGACTGAGATCAAAAGAGGGAAACAAAAAATAGGAAAAAATAGAAAAATAGAAACGCTACGTAATCATAATCTAATTTTTAGTAATAAAATTGCCTAATGTTAAACTGATGTAATATATTTTTAAACTAAATGCATGAGAATGAAATCAATGGACTTTTTTTTACGGAATAACGGTTGTTCTGAACATATCCTACAATCTTAGAAACTAATGCTAATATTGTAATTACTATAATTAGTATAATTAATTAATTAATTACTTGCATCTTTTTATAGCAGATCGCGTATGGCAACTTCCTTTGGTTTCCAATTTCCAAATATAAATCGAAAATCGAAACCCGTACATTCAAACTTCTTCCTTAATAGTTATTACTATAAGTTTAGAATAATTTTGTTTCGAATTTTCGAATTTGTTTTCTACATCTTCCATCTTATTTATAGGTCTGGTAGCTTACATATTTTTGTTAAGTTTAAGCTTAGGTAGTTATTATAATATATTCTATAATAATATTATATTAATTCCGATATTATAGTGATTCCGATTTCCGATTTTCCGATTATAAAAATATGATCGATTCTTGATTGATTGCTTCAGCTACGTCTTCTAAAGGTATGTAACTATACGTAAGTACCTACGTAATTAATTAATTAATGTTTCCATATCCATATGTCTTTATTACCTTGACCTTAACTATTGAATAATTATATAATTAATGATTAATATGTAAAGTAATATTATATTCGTAAACAAACGAAAAAGGGATTTAAGTGCGATGGGGAGCTACGAAGAAATGATTGAAATCAACTGTAGATGTACTTAATTAGATAAAAATAAAATTAAGCTCGTCGCCCAGTACATAGTTCCGTTCGGTCACTGTCAGTGGACTGCTGACTGTTGACTGTAGTAATAAATAATAATAATTAATGATAATTATTATAATAGTTATTATTATATCCTTGTGTGTTCATTAATAATACTTTAATAAATCGAATAAATGAAAGATTTTGTACAATTTACACGTTTGCATTTTGAATGTAGGTACTTACCTACTTACTTAATCTAATCGTAATTATTATAATTTATGTATTAACCATTTCAAAACGGGAATGCATATAGTTTTTGTATGATCTTTTTGAAATTGGATATTTTTTTACTGACTAGTTTTCCCCTTTTTTGAAAGTGTTAGTTACTAGTTTTGACCTTTTTAAAAAGTGTTAGTTACTAGTTTTGACCTTTTTAAAAAGTGGTAGTTGCATACTAGTTTTGACCTTTTTAAAAAGTGTTAGCTACTGGTTTTGACCTTTTTGAAAAGTGGTAGTTACTAGTTTTGACCTTTTTAAAAAGTGTTATTTACTAGTTTTGACCTCTTTAAAAAGTGTTATTTACTAGTTTTGACGTTTTTGAAAAGTGTTATTTACCAGTTTTGACCTTTTTAAAAAGTGTTAGCTACTAGTTTTGACCTTTTTAAAAAGTGTTATTTACTAGTTTTGACCAGAAGATCTCTGAAAAGTTTTTTCTGTTTGGTCTAACAATGTCAATTTCAAAATGTGTAAATAAAGTGCTTGTAAATTTTGAAACAGTATGAAACATAGTTTCATTTTACAACTCACGCTTTTATTTACATTAAATATTAAAACACAAAAATACTAACATGGCAAAACTGGCTGCACTTTATTTGGTCGAAGCAAAAACACGACGGTTAGAAAAGCTTCTAAAAATAGGACCCAAGTGGCCTCGGTGGATTCCGTAAGTTATCGATTCTTGTTTGAGGATTTTCAATATTTTCTGAGACAGTTCTAAAAACAAAAATATAAAAACATCCAGCAATATAAATAGTTATTTGTACTAAACTTTTTTTGTAAATCGTATAAATACAGTTGTAGAAGGTACATTTTTGATTATTCTAAAGCCCAAATTAGATCATACTTTCCTGTAATTATTATTTGGCTTTTACCTGTAAGTATTAGGGTAAGAAGTCCGACGATTGGAGTTTTCGGGCAATGGTGGAGCAAAGACACTTCTTATGCGGGTAAAACAACGAATGAGGGCATTTCTGTAAACTCGTTTGGGTCGGCCTTCCCTTGCTATATATGTTACTGTATAAATCGAATCCAAAAATAGGCAATTAAATTAATCTAGTTTTAGATCAAAAATTAGAATATATTAAAAAAATATTGGTGAAAAATCCATTCAAAACTTATGAGAAGCTTACGTGATTTTTTTGAACTGATTCATGCAATATTTGTTTAGGTCCATTTCATGGACGCGATATGAGAGTTGGGTGGAAGATGTCTATACATAAACAAATAATTTTATTACAGTTAAACCTGTGCTGTGCTACTATTGAAACAGGATAGTAAATTCAAATATTTAATTTTGGTTTAATCATAAATCGTAACTATTACACAATAATGCCATGTCCGTGGCCATGGCTACAGGTAAAGTGTCCATGTATAACTGCTTACAAAGTGGACTTTCTTCTGGCAAAATTAATTAACTACGTAAGAAAAAATAAATATTTTTTAGTCTACTTTATGGCTAATTTTGCCTGCCACCGTTTAGCTCCGCAAGTTAGTCTAATAACATTCTTATTTTTTTTTGTATAACTAATGACATTTACTAATCACTGGCGATTTTGTACGTCGCACTTACAAGGTAAGGTGACACATTAACCAATCTTCACTGAAAGTCTCAAAATCACCTAAAAATGGACGTTCTGTCTGAAATACATAATAGCAAACGAAATTAAGAACCGTACGTTGTCAAATATTTCCGCTATTGTAACGAATTCATATATAATTATATAATTATACATACCTTTAAAAAAATATTCGCAAATACTAGTAGAATTATTTATACATAAGAAATAATTACTTAACGGTGAGATATAAGTGTCGGATTACGATTATGTGATAAATGCGTTCTCTTTTATTATCAAGTTATAGAGAAAATGTAACAGAATTTAATGTAAGGCAGAAAAAAACTAACATAGTAGATTGTTGAGTTCGTATATACATCATTAATAATAACATCATAATAATAGTAAATCATTAATAGTAAATAAATAAATAAAAGTAAATAATGTAAGCCAAAATCGTAAGTACCTCTAAGTTAATCTAAAATAATTGATATTAAAAATAAAATACCTACGCAAAATAGCTTTTTTTCGTAAAATTACACAAAAGTAAATAAGCTCAATATTTATTTTAAAGACTAGCTGAACAGCATAACTACAGTACTGTCACGTCTTAATTCATTGAAAATTAACATAGTCAGTAAATACAAAATACGTAGAATAGTACAACCAATTTCGGAATTTAATTGGAAACACACGCAAAATACAAAAAATGAATGATGCGAAAACTAGCTCTAAAACACTATTATGTAGACTACCACTAGAATCAATCGTCTTTATAGACTTTATAATTACTGGTCATTATTGTTGGGAAAAGTATTGTTAGAAAAATAAAACAATACCGTATTCGATTCACGTAGCTATTTACACAGTCATTTTTATAGAATACAAAAATAACTCCGGGTTCAGGGTTCACACTCACAAGTAATTAGTTGCCAGTTTTTTCCGAAGGTTCATCTGCTGGTTTAAATCGTTTTGATGGAGGTTTTCCGGAAACAGATAAGGACGGTGACGATTCAGAAAGTTTTGATTTAACAGTAGGATTTGCACTACCACCCTCCTTACGA
>JAQFZC010001578.1:0-28887 GCA_034695205.1 Dicyrtoma fusca | reverse complement strand
TAAATATATATATTACTGTATGTAAAACACTTGTCAGATGCTGATCGTGACTTTGTAAGAGCAGCATCTACTGTTGTTCTTGCTTTGTTCGTCTGTGTGTGACACAATTACGATTACGACTTACGAGCGCAAATCCCAACGAATCAACGTCACAGTATATTTCGGGTTTTAAATTATTGCGTCATGGTTTGAGCCCATTATCGTTAGACGAAAAATCTGTCTATTCTTCAGAATGTGCATTTTCAACTTTTTGTTGCTATAGGGGATGGATGCGTGGTATCCTTTGGGCGGATCCAGGAGAATTCAATACGGACGGACCAATGGTCCATGTAGAGATAATATTTTATTAGTTGTTCAGTATCAATGTTAGTTTGGGGAGCATAATTGTGGGATGAGCAAGTCTGCATAAACAGTTTTTTCTTCTTCATGCTATTTCCCTGTACTCTTTCCATTTACAGTTACCTTGATTCGCCTCGTGTATCCATTGAAGTCGGTAATATAATTACGAAATTGTGTATACCTCAGCATCTACTTTACTGTTAGAATGGCGAAGCATTTTGCAAGGCTATACTGGGATAATATTTTTTATCAAATGTTCTAGCTATAGAGAAAGTAGCTGTGCGCCATCCGGCAAGAGGTTCATCCATGGTGAATGTCTGTGCAGTCGTTTATGATCATATGCATAAAGCCGATTAGGGAGTAATCGAAAGATACGCCGTCTATTTGGCTGTATAAGAAATTTGCCATTAAACTCGACGGATATGTATGTATACGTTAAAGTTATGGCTATAAGGATGGGTATAAGTTCCAAGCTCTCAATGTGTCCTGATCCTAGTTTTGTGAGAATGCCAGTTCTTGCCAAAAATTTGATTTTCCTTTACATTCATTGTCTGGAGGTTATTTCGTACACACATCCCTATATATTTTCTATTATGCTCCAGCGTTTGCATAGTAATGATTATTTATGTGCTATTTTTTACACTCCTGCATGTACATCTGAGCTTGTGAGAATATCATGTTGTGAGTCTCTGATCCTAACTGTGGTAGAAATATAATGAAAGTGTTTTCTCCCTGAGATTTGAAATGGTAGGGAGAGAGATGTTGTCACTATATTTGTGTAGCGCAAAAAATATTTTGGCTGAGGGTCAGCTTTGAAAAATCCTATAGCATCATCTAAAAGTAGGATGAAAGGGAATAATGAATGCACAGACAGACTAAATAAATATATATGAGATATATATAGCACCTATTTACATATATGGCTGATAGGAAGTTGTCTCTATATATATACGGGAAAACCGAGAAATTCATTCCACATACTTTGCAACACTAACTCATTGTGGGCATTCAGACCTTATCACAGTACTGGAGGTCTTACGATTGGAAAGATAAAGTGGAATAAATTAATGTATACACAGAGAAGAATGTAGAAATGGGTTTTGCAGGTCTGCGTTCATGTTATTTTTCCATGTAATTGTGTTAGATTTTGAATTGTAATTTAATTACAAGCTTTCCTTCGGTATACCGCAGTCTGAGCTACAAGGTTTTGCACGAGCTCCCATCTCTGTTTCGCCAATAATTTCGTACAAGGAAAGCCAAATCTTAAACAGTTGGGCTGATTATGACTGTCTTCAGCCAAGGTAATTTGATGGATCAGCTACTTTAAGTCTAGCTTTTGGCATCCCTGTCTCCATAGTTCAAAATATTTGTGTTTGCATGCTAACTATTACTTTTTTATAGGATGCTACCAAATCAAACGTATAAGCTATATACCTAGAAGTAATCTACTATGACATTTATTGTGCCGTTTTTTCTTATACTCTTGTGTATTAATACTAGGATGGGGGTGTGCATATTTTCATCGTTTCGCTGGTATCACAACCATAACCGTACTAATTGTCTGTCACGAGACAGGTCGTACTAAACGTTGTGCAGAACGAGTTTTGGTCGAAAATAGAGGATTCCCTTGACTCTTTAAATGATGAACTTTAAGCGTATTTTATTATGCCTTGCATTTAGTGTCTGTCATGAGAGCATGGAGGCTGACGTTGAAGTCAGTTTAGCATTTACACACCTACACGTACTTTATGATCAGGGAGGTGACTCGAAGCCGTAGCCAAGATATGTATTACAGTTCAGTAGTAAGGGATCCACGAGGATCCGGAATCGAAAGCTTCCGAGACTTTACACAATATTATTTCTAATGTGGAAGTGAAATGGTTGTACACGAGGATGGGTACCTATTTTCTTGTGTTGATTTAAATTGAAACATGAATCTGTAACAATAAAAAAGTTGCTTATGGTAAACGTGGGGGTGTATTACTACATGAACAAATTAGAAGAAATTAGTATTACATGTCGCTTCCTAACACAACTAAGTATAATGTTATCCTCTTCAAGCAGACTTTAATTGTTTGAACAGCAACAACAAAAATACATATCTGACGGGAAGTATTTTGTAATAGTAAAACAAAAATCTCAAGCTGTACAGCTATTTAACAAGACAGTTGAGAATTGAAACTGGTGAGAGATAAGGAGCGAGTAAGATATTTACATAGTAACTGCTCGTGTTTACGTATGTGCAGGATGCGTGCTGCAGGTCTGTTGGAGTCTGGGGAACTACACTTGTGTTGGGTAATTAGAATTATAATATGCATCCGGAGCATAGTAATAAAAGTTGATGGTTTTATTTAGTGGCAAATGGATGTGACAATACTCTCTCCCATGGGCGTTAACCCACATGGGAGTATTTGCAAACTATAACAATGTTATTTTGGCTCTGATTCTCTCATTCATCCGCCCTGGACAATCCCGTCCATTCATATGTATGTGTGTGTGTGTATTGACATGTATGCGGATATGTCTCTTATATCCTGTGGAAAGTCTGTATAGGTTTGTAAGTACTGATCTGCTCATTTTAGCTGTATATGTTCGATTCCAAACTGGCTTAAAGTGGTGTTTTTTTATATACTTTTCTTGAAAAGTGGAACAGAAGGTTAACAATGTGGTCAGCATTAGTACCAAAATGTTGTTCTCTTGTAGTCTGTGTAGTCTGTGGAAATTATTTTGCAACAGATGACGTTCTAAAAAAACATTCTGTATTGCTTGTGGAGCTCATGAGAATATTTCTAGAATATTGCTGTGTCATTACTTTTTCCCCTACTGTTCTTACCAGACTAGTAGTTATTTTTATTTATTGTTGAAGCGAATGAGGATCTGTGGCTGTAATGGCTCACTGCAGATGCAAGCGCTTAAGTTTTTCTCCGTCTTTCGAACATCCTAAATTCCAAATGTCTCGTTTGCAAAGCCGAGAAGAAATTGATGAAAATGACAATGGTTTAGACGTTAAAATTTTGGCTCAAGTTCAGATAGATCATGTATTTCTTGTAACCTGCTCAGGTTCATTGATGGAGTCCGGAGATTAGGAAACAAATGAGACTGTTCTATGTAAACTAATATAGGAATGCAAACGGTATATATGTATGTACCTAGATTATAAGTAGGCGCATAGCTGGTTGGTTCATCAGTTCAGTGGAGTGTTGTAAACGGGAATGGAGTAAACTCGTAATACAGTATTATGAAGTGATAATGAATGATTATTACAAAAGTAGTAACAATGAAAGGTGGAATAAATGTATTCAGGAAAATTTTTTTGTAGACTTAGAATTGTAATTAGTGGTCGGATAAAGGGGGTAGGGATGTTGAGTGCTAGCATTAAGTTTGTTTTAAATAAACACCGGAGCAGAGCAAGAAGAGGATCCAGAGAGACGAGAGAGAAAGAATAGCTGCCTACTTTGTAGTTTGCTTATGTGCTAGAAGTGTGTTGTGTAATGAGAAGGAATCTGACAGGAATAATGTGGGCAGTGCCATCAGCCTTATGTTGGACGTTATGCGAAATTCCCCCGGATGTGTCTTTCGGGAGTCCCTATTTTTTAGCTATGCAGAGTACGATGAGCATAACGGTTTTCAAAGCTCAAAAGTTTGATCGTCATCAGAGATGCTAAAAATAAGTTTTTTTTTAGTTTCGTCTATGTGACGGTGAGAGTGTGCGAATTCATAGCACACCTTTAGTTTATCCTAGGAGTTTTCGAGAGACTTGCAGTAAGAGTGGCATTGTCATTTGCATAACTTTTGACTGTGCTTGAAAGGAGAGTTGTTGATTTTTTGTCCTTCCGTTTAAAACTTATCTTTCCCTTGTAGTCTTTTCCGGTGTAGTTAATGGATTAATACATTATTAAATGTTTATTAGCGTATTAAATTTCTGGTTCTGTGTGCACTTGACTAGTTCATCAGAGTGATTGGCAGCAGTCGTAACGAAGTGGAATTCTTGTTGGTTTGCTATTGTTGCATTGGCTATGTCAAAAGTGGGATTTCGAGTTCTGTGAATTTGTGCTAGTTAGATACATTTGATGTATCTGTACTACTTGCTCATAAGGAATACACACAAAATTCACTTGCACTTAGTATACTGGTACTGGTCGAAAAGTACGACTTACTTGTGGCTGCTGTAGACAAACTATTTGTTGACAAATTTAACTCCACTGCATAATTTTATGCATACAGCCAACTTAAACCGATGATGCAACTTGTGATCTTTAAAATGTGATTTGAGCGGATTTCTTCTCTTGAGTTATTTGTGAGCCACCTACGGATACCAGGATTGATCATCCTAATCGCGTCGTGCCGTTTCTTATTTAAAATATTATAAACCGAATTTAAAAACGATGATAGACTGGGTATCGATCGTTCGACATTCCAGTCAGAGGTTCTCTTCTTATGTGAATGGTGTTCCTAATAAAGTTCGGCAGAAGCGTCGGAAACGTAATCGTGAGGAGCAGGAACAGCACATGCAGTTGTTGCAACAGCGACACGAGCAACAAAATAGTTTAGGAATATGCAGTTGTGATAGTTTGAGTAACTTGGTTTCTGTTACTGAGGAAGATGAACGCGGAACGTCTGTGGGACATTCGGCGGGTTGCTCATCTGTGTCACCAATTCACCATCGTCTTCACCACCACGTTAATCTCAATTGTAATGTCCACGGACGGAATGTAAGTTATCTCTTCACACGTAATTGAGTATCGTCAGTCTCTTCAGATTGGCAAAATAACTTTTGTAGTGTAGAAAAAAGAAATAGATTGTCACTTTGTCTACCATTCTTCACCAGCTCTGGTTTCGATTAACAGAAATGGAATTATTCTTGTACACTGATCACGAATGCCTACTTGTTTTTTCTGCGTGTAGGTATACGCACGTGTCGTCCGCAAATATGCCATGGCATGTCTTAGTACATGAAAGTGTAACAATAAAGACAATATGATCTCAACATAACACGTACATAGACACTGTTAAAAGAAATAACGGGTAAGAGCCCCTGACTTAAGACGAAAAAGCAGGTAGATTTATTTCGGGATTCTCTCAAGAAGGCGGAAGCCACTTTCAACTTCACCGGGTTTGCTCGGCAATGTGGGTCTCGTGTACCTTGAGAATCCACATTTTATGTTAACTCTCGTTGCACGCAGAGATCTCGCAAAATATGCTTTGCTCTAGAATATTTGATTTCGATTTACAGGTTTCTCTTCTGTCGTTTAAACAAAAGTAATCACTGCATGTATGTATGTCACCTGGAGACTCGTATAAGACCAGTGACCAATAAAACATCAAAAACTTACGTAAAAAGCGCAGAGTGGCTGAAACTTATGCAGCTGTTTGGTAGTGCCTTTTCCCTATTCTTCCCGTTCTTGAAAGCCTTTTAATGTATGTTGTTCTGATATTCACAGCTGAATATTGGTAAATTATCCGGAGATTTGTAGCTCTACTCGATTCGTAATGGGTGTATTTGTTGAACGTATTGTTTGATTTGACTTGGTAGATCCCTGGAGGTTGTTATTCTGTTTTGATTTTGAGGTTTTCAATTTGCGCTTTAACAGAATTAGGTACCTAGTTAATTCTCTGCGTATCTGTATCCTTTCGAGTGCGGAGCCAGTGGGCAGAGTAAATGTATTTAAGTGGTTTCGGACTCTTGTCATTCTTTGAAATGAGTATCTATTGTTTGTTTTGTACTTGAAAATTTGCGGGTTTCTTATGTGACTGTGGTTTTGCTTTAATTGGAAGTAATTATGGTGAGTTGGTGCCTGCCTATTTTTAATCAGGTTTGTGCATAAGGGCAGCATGCTAATAGCAGAGTACACAGCATGGGCTTGACCCGTAATAGTCAATTGTTTCAAAGGCTGATGGGATTTGTGTAATTACGTATAGGCACAGATTCGTTTTGTATTATTTGAGAATGATGTGGACATATCACGTAGGAAGGTTGGTTCAGTTGGAAAGGAAAGGATTGGAGCAGAAGGGAAGCATAAATTCAGTCTTTAAAACAAGATTTAGAATGGAAAAATATATGCGGATGTATAAGTAAAGTAGTCTAGATAGTTATAAATTTCCTTATAGGGAAGATAGTGGACGTCGCTGGAAACTGCTAGGCTTCATCTCCTCTTCCTTCTCTGTGATTACAAAAGGGCGTCGCTCCTTTTATCTGGATTTACTGAAATTCTGACTCCCCTATATTTACTGTATATAATTATACTCTGTATTATACTACTGTTATGTAACTCGGCTTAAGGTTCAGATTTTAGGTTTTCTCAAAAGATAATTGCATCTAACTGAAATGGATTGAGGTCTTGTATAGATGCCTACTCGGTTTTCTGTCTCTATGCTATGTTTTAATTAGCGTTCTCATTCGTGAGATATTATTAAGTCTGAAAATTTTGGTTCTGTCTTTAGATAGGGAGTGAGGAGGACGGAAGAGAAAATATGCATGTGTATTATTCCTATTAGTATATTTGTGGGTGGGGTGGGTAAGATTATTTAATCAATGAAATGTATTTATTCATGGTTGTGATGATGGTGCGTATTTTGATGTTGTGATTTTATTTGTGCAGAAAATCTATGGAGATGAAAATATGGGAATGGGTAAGCATCCTATCGATTCAGTGGATGCTTCGGTGGCCACTAGCCAACCACAGCAGAGATCACCTTTCAACCATCATAATGTCATGACGTTGAATACGACCTCAGCAGCTCAACAATATAATGGCAAAGATTTACCTAAGAGTCCCAAGGTATGATTTCCTCTATTGTTTGCATAGCTCTCAAATTATTCTATTTTATCCAGCTTTTCTGATCATCTCGTCGGCAATTGGCATTCGTCGGAAGTCGGAAGTCATTTATGGAATTAATTTAGGGCTTGTTGGGCGGTTTGTGTAACAAAAAAGGATACTGGCGCCTTTGATTTAAAAGCCATTCCGTGTTTTACTAGTATTTCGCCTCATATTACAACACATAGGATATACAAGGATATACATTTAAGGGGGCACACATAATTTAGTAATGTAATTATATGAGTCTACATTACATGGTGTAGATCTGTGTTACCCTTGTACTCTGCGCTATTTGAGTGGTTACGTCCATGTACTGTTTGATCATAGAGGGTCTTGGGACACGAAAATACTAGCTAGGAGATATTGCAGGTGAAAGTGGGAAGTTGGAAAAATCCAGGGGAAAGCTTTCTAAAATGAATTAAAAGTAAGATAGAATGTCTCAATCAATTTGTTCATTATTTATGGACACTTGAGTCCATGGGCGATGTGATGGAAACATTGGAAGGTACAAGAGGAAAATAGAATGGGGTAGAATGACTAGGACTGATGGAAGAAAGAGGTTGGAGAATTCATGTGTTTGTCCACAATGGATAATTTCCAGGCGTGTGCTCAGTGAGTAATAGAAATAAGCCGAATAGAGGTGAAGTTAACCCGAGAACGTGGATGAGTATTGACAGGGAGTTCTAGTTTGCCTCCTATTCAATGCCAAGCTAGTATAATGAGTGGCTCTGGTTGAGTTCTTTTCAGAAGCTTTGCTATTCATTTAGGAAGGAGAAGGCGAGTGGGTTGTAGTTGTAGGTAGCGATGGTGTGCATGAATGAATGAATGGGACGAGCTCCCAACACACGATTGTCTGTCTGTCATGTACTTTCTTCGGGTTCCTGTACATGTACAGCACTCCGGTACTGTACATCCACTCCCCACTACACGTATGCGGAGGCAAGTTCTATTGGTGAGCAGAGGCGACGTTTGATTCAAATTAAATTATGCAATGAAAGTAGAATCAATTGAAGTGTATTGATCGGGGACTCTTCATGGTTTTTTGTAGTATTATAGCAAGGAAGAGCATGAGCCACACATTTGCACCAACTGACACACATGTGGTGTGTGTATGTGTGCACGGAAGGAAATGAAGGAGTCAAAATGGATTTTCGGATGAGAAAGAGAAATTTCTTATGTCTAGCCGAGCGTCAATGCTCAGTTTTCACCTAACCGTTTTATTTCCAGCGTCCCACATACGTCCATTATTTTCCCTTCCCAGTTATCGCACGTTCGTATGTAGATTCACTTGATTGTCATAATTTTGCATTTCATCCTCCCGGGAATTCCTTGATATTTCCATATTCTCATTTAATGATTCTACATTGAAAGGTTCAGACTCTAGAAAGCCGCTTCCAACTTGCCCACTCACGTATTGTATCTTGTCGTTTCAGCTGTTATTGTCTGTAGTTGTCTTTCCATTCGGTTTATCTAAATGATTGAGGAAAATCAAGGTTTACGGTTTCAATCAAAACGACTAATTTTTCAAAAGGAAGCGTCTGAACTTACCGCTGGATATTTGGACAGAGAGACAGCATACGTAACTGGGTTGTGTGGTGCGGTCTGAAACAGTAGAGAGAGTACGCGACAGAATATGTAAACAATATTCTGCGCAAATTGGGACTTACGAATCGCCGCCGCTCAATTCATGTTTGTTTCTTAATACAGAATTTTTTTTGTCTACTCGTTTCTCTATTATTGCTTGTGAGTTACGTTTTACGTTAGTTTTTTTAGTGTGCAGTGCGCTGAAGGTGCATTTTTATGTACTGAGGTAAAAATGTGAAAAGAAGGAAAGAAACAGTTAGCACGTTAGCTGGAGCTTGAACAGCAGCAGATGCCCTTTTGAACAACGTTTCTTTAGTTTATTTTGTCTACCGTACGCTGCCATACACTTACACATCCATCGCTCCTGGTTATCTCTCTACTTTTCTCACGAGAAATAAAAGTAACAGATTTCATTCTCAGTTCCTTGGTACGCCTACATAAAAAGAGTATCATATTTATGGACTTTATTTTTGGAACCACGGAACGGAAATTTGGGTCTGATTTGTATCTAATGCGTTGAATTTAGTTCATATTTGGTTGTTGGTCTTTCTGGAGGTTTGTAAAAGACTATCTGTCGAAAGTTGAAACTTTGGGAAGAAATGGAATGAAAGCAATGGATTCTACACGTTCAAGTTTAAAAAGTGCTGCCAGTTGTCAGCTGTAGATAAGAATGGTGAAAGAATTAAAAGTTAGGGTATTGGTGATGGATTTGGTTTAAAAAAGTTTCTTATTCAATTTCAATAATATGGTGGTGTCTACGATTTTTCAAGTTCAATTGGTGGATGAAATTTTCGGCAAGAGAAAGTTTAAAACTTATTTTTTTTATTTCGTGCAATTCCTCCTCCCACGTGAACACTTACATGGAATATTTTTGGGTTTCGTATACCTATTGTGACGACCGTTATTTTTATATTTTATCGATGTCCTGTTTTCAAATTGACAATATGCTATAGACATGTGAAGTTACTGTGCTGTGTGGTGTTTCAAGACATCTTTGTGGCTGTTTATAAAAAGCAATATTTTTTTAAGCGTCAAGTTTTTATATATTTTTTTTTTGGTTATAAAATAGTATGTGCTCAATCTGCAGCAGACATTTAGATGAGAAAGCTTACTACTGGTTCAGGAAGAAGCGGAGAAAACGAAAAAACGTTCGCTTCTCCAAGACCATTGATATCATCTCCGTTTCTCCCACGTACTCTGAGCCTGTGGAGGTTGTGCATAATTTTATACTTTGTGCATTTTTTATTATTATTGAAATCTGATTGTGGTTGCATAGGCAGACTCACGCTGCGGATGCTTATATCAAGTCCGTGCCCAACTACGTAATGGTTCTATCGCTTTAATTTACGTTGAAAATTAAAACACTTTACTGCCAAAGTTATGGCGTGTATATTTTACGCTTGAAACTGCAAATGTGCCTCAAAGACTTTTTTAGACAGACAAGTTTATATAATATGTAAATGAGAGTAACGCATAAAAACGGTAACGGTCATTGTTAGGTGCTGGAACGGTGTTTTAAAGAGGGTATAGAGGGCATGAATGAAGTCAAAACTTTTGACGGGGAGATGTCAAAAGTTTCGTGGTAGGAAAAGGAAATGAAACTTTGGAAATAGGGCTTGAATGTCATACGCTTAAAGAAGGGCCCGAAGATTTGATAGCAGGTTTGCAAAAGATATACCTAAGTTGATTATCACTCATTAGCAAAAAAAAAGATTACAAGGCTCGTTCCAACTTAGGAAGGAATTTCGAACATTGTGCAAAGTTTGAGAAGCCCGTGATAGGTCTCCGCGACATTGCACTTTCAATTGCTTTCCTTATATATGAATTTTGTTGTGGTAAAAATTTGTCACCGACAAGTTACAGCATAAATGTCTAACACAAGCTGGCATGAGGGTTTGCCCACTTGGTCTGTTTCTGCGGATTCAATCTTAGTAATGTGGCTGGGTGGAGACGATAAAATGTTGTTTTTTTTTGTTTAGGTTTTGTCGGGTTCAGATAGTTGGCGTTCTGGTGAAATTGATTCAAGTGGAGGTGGAATTGGTGGATATTCGCCAGTTGGTTTCTCCATGTCGGAAGTCAAACATGTAAGAAATTAAATTAAAACTAAAAAATGGGTTGGAAGACGATGTTACTTACGCACTCGTAGTACTGACTAAAAATAATTTTGCATGTAGATTGCTCCTTGCACCAGGTTGATTTTGATGAGCACTGTGTATGTGCAAACGGTACAAGCCTAGTTCTATGGCATGGGTATCAGAAGCTTCTGGATGTCAAAAAGTTAGGAATTTAATTCCACGGATAGTAATTGATTAAATGATTTGTTAATTTTATTAATAGACAAATGGAGACGATGACTGGGTGTACGAAGATATTGTACTGGAGAGAGGAAGTTCTGGCTTAGGATTCTCAATAGCGGGTGGCACGGACAATCCTCATGTGGATGATGACCCGTCGATTTACATTACCAAGCTTATTTCAGGTTCGACTTCTTCCGCATTCCCATCATTGGAGTCTGAAACTACTCCCACTAACTCTGATAGATTCGGATGTACCAGTTTAGACATTTTCCGAAATAATATTAAACGAGGTTCATTTTATTTCATGAATTTTTTTTTCCGTTTTTTTTGTAGTGGGTAATAATTGCATGAAATTTGCTACAACAATTTTGAAACGATGGATTTTTATTACGAAATTATTACTTACGTTGATAGTCACTTTATTTTTGATATTACAAATACATATTAGAAATTCAAAATACAAGTCGGGAGTTATGTATGTAATTTTCAATTGAAACAACTAAGTGTAAAAAATAGAAAATAGGTTTTACTTATTATTTATGAACAAGATGTTATTGTTTTTTTTGCCGATGTTTTTTTTTATATAAAGGGCTATATATTTGTATCCTTCGTGGACGATTTATACTTGTAGCTAGAATTTTGGTTGCGTCTTGTTAATTTTAGTGAAGATATAATTAAGGAAGTAGGAATGGGTTTTGGGTAATAATTTTAAAATAAGACATGCTTGCATGGGACATGCTATTATATTATTATTCTAGAACGAGAAATGTGGGCCTTACATAAATGGTAATTAACAGTTGGGGATGGGCATACATTCGGGTGAATATTATACGCTGCTTTTCAGTACAGACGGGAGTCATTTGAATGTGAATGTTAAATAATTTGCATTGTGAAAGCAATAGTTGTTGAGTGGACCCATATACTTGTCTAAGCAGGAGGAGCAGCCGCGACGGATGGTCGACTTCGAATAGGCGATGTCATCATGCGAGTTAACAGTACTTCTGTCGTTGATGTTCCTCATGCAACTGCTGTGGATGCATTGAAACGAGCTGGAAATACTGTTCGATTGGTAAAACCCTGAATTCTTTTGCGACGTTTGCTTCCTCAGTAGCGTAGATGCTTTTTTGTCTCTCGCATTTACTATTTTTTGCCCTGCGTACAATTTCTCAAAAATTTCATTCTCGGGAAAGCCGTATAAGTTATTCGCTTTCTATATGTTTATGTGTGTACGGTAAAGATATTTTTAGGCGGTCAGTTTTACATGTATGATGCCTATTGTTGTATTTTCGCTCGGTACACAAGTTTCTTGAGTTTTAGTACAAGGAAAGTATGCACGAGAATACAAGAGAAGTGGCACTGTTAATTTTTTTCGATGCTGCATATTATGGACTTTCTCTGTGTATCAGCATCCGTATACTCAAACCGTTAAATTTCTTTTGTGAGCCATATACGTACGTATGAAAAGAAATAATTTAGGCTGAGAGACATAATATATTTCTTCTATTGAATCACTGTAACATACCTAAGTATATGAAAGTAATCTGGATGGCGACGTAGGATAGAGAAGATGCAGATCGTTCAGTTACTATTCGTTTTGTTCGTTTGAAAAGCATTACAGTTTTTAGTGGAGCATAAAATCTTGTATGTGTATATATGAAATTTCAAATATGAAAATGTGTGTCGAATCCATGAATGCGCTATTTCCTTAAACAGCACGTGCGACGAAAGGGACAACCGTTGGGACCGATGTTACTCGAACTTGAATTACTAAAAGGAAATAAAGGACTTGGATTTAGCATTGCTGGCGGCATTGGAAACCAGCATATACCGGGAGATAATGGGATATATATTACCAAGATATCCGAGGGTGGTGCTGCCTATGCCGATGGTCGATTAGCTGTTGGAGATAAACTGGTTGCAGTTCGCAATACTCCGGTAATTTGGAGATAGTACTATTATATGTGTTTATTGATGAGTGCTATCATTTGATATTATTGTGTTGATAATGTCGGCACTAAATAGGATTAATTAATGGTGATGATGTTGTGATTAGACGGGAGAAAAGAATTTGGAAAACGTAACCCATGAGGAAGCAGTGGCAACGCTGAAGGCGACAGAAAATCGAGTGATTCTGTTAGTGGCCAAACCCGACCCACTGTCGATGAATATGATGAACCAAATGATGCTTGAGTCTCGAACTCCACCCCCCACTGCCCATCAGCAGCACCAGCAAACAGAATTCAAAAGAATGGCAACGCCACCTCCGCCAAAACCAGTTACGCCAACTATGAATTTGAGTATGAATATAAATCCTGCAACAAGCGATGAAAGGATGGCAGGCGGTGGAAGTGGATCCACCACATTGTCACAAAGTCGAACTTCCGTCGCGAGTGCAAATACCCCTAGAGGATTCAGTGACGATGACTTGGACAGGGAACCGCGGACTGTAACTCTTCACAAAGGAACGACTGGATTAGGGTTCAATATTGTTGGGGGAGAAGACAGTGAAGGGATTTTTATTTCTTTTATTCTGGCGGGTGGACCGGCCGATCAGAGTGGACAGCTGAAGAGGGGAGATCAAATTGTCTCTGTTAATGGAGTCGACCTCTCTTCAGCTACCCACGAAGAAGCAGCTCATGCGCTCAAAGTAAGGCAGTTATTTCATATCAGTGTCTCTCAGAAAACGTTGAATATTTTATTCGTAATCAAGAGCCGAATTTGGATGAAAGTTTAATTTTGCTGTTTTGATTGCAACTCAGAGCGCGGGGCAAACCGTTACACTTGTAGTTCAACATAAAGCGGACGAGTACAATCGGTTTGAAGCTAAGATTCATGATATGAAGCAACATGTGATGACTGGCAGTCTGATGAGAACTTCACAGAAACGTACTTTGTTTGTACGGGCTTTAAATGATTTCGATCCTACAAAAGACGATAATTTGCCATCGAGGGGATTGGCTTTCCAGTTCGGAGATATTCTTCACGTTACGAATGCTTGCGATGACGAATGGTGGCAAGTAAGTTCACTTTGTCCATTTCTCAGCTGTCACTTTCTACAATTGACCCAATGTAAGCCTAAGTAAAGGTGTAAAACTACAAGAAATAACGTTTAATAAGTTGATTGGTGTCATTTTTGTTGTAACTAGGCTAAAAGGGTTTTGCCGTCTGGCCAAGAGGAGGGTATGGGTATCATCCCTTCGAAGAAGCGTTGGGAGCGGAAGCAAAAAGCACGTGACAGATCGGTAAAGTTTCAGGGAAAGAGCCCTACTCAAGAAAATAAGGTATTCGAGGCACGTTGAACACAAAATAAACTGTCCAGAGGAACAAACACTGACTTCTTGTTTTTAGTCTACTCTTTTCTTTTCTTTTGCATCTACATCTTTACTATGAAAATACAGTTGTTTTTGCTGTCTTGGCTGCTGTATACTGTTTAGATAGAAAGTAAATGTTTTGAATATGAATTGTAATGAAAAATAATTATTTTTCGACAGCAGCAAATGTCAACTTTGGAAAGGAAGAAGAAGAACTTTTCGTTCACTCGGAAGTTTCCATTTATGAAGAGCCGTGATAATATTGATGATGTTTCTGAAGGAGAACGTAAGTTTTATATCTTGCTATTGATTTTCAATCCATATACTACCTATATGTACTAATCTATTGACGGACACGTGAAAGTCTTGGGGAATTCGAAGTCATCTCAGTAACGCCTTTGCATCATGTGCCGAGCTTTTTTCCCAATGAAACTCCAGTTTATTTTCGTTTTTTAGAGTCCTTGATTGGTTTGTTTCCTGTTCACTTTTTATTGCAATTTAGTAGTTTGTTAAATTAATGTATTTTACAGAGGGAAATCCTGCTCTTGACGGTGATACTACCAGCATTCGTAAGTTTAATATTGTTTGATTTTTCGTTCTCTTTATTTCTCTTTATTTTATTTAACCAACTCAACTCGAATCTGCTGCATTCGTCTTCTTTTCCTTTTCCTGAGACTTTGGATTTTAGGTTTGACTCCCTTCACATTTCGCAGTTTTTCAGTATTTTAAGAAAGGCACATTTGACTTTTTATTTAATCACGTGACAAAGGGTGGGATTTTGCATAAGTTCGTTACAGCTACCTAGTTAAGTGCTTGGCACGTATCATCTGAATAATTCATTTATATAATATCAACGCACGCGAATATTATTACAAAATTATTCATTTAAACAAATACCAATCAGGAAGTAATCATTGTGTAAATGATGGTGGTCTTGTTTCTCTTTCAATCACAATACTAGCTTACATGGTTTACATGCAGGATGAAAGATTAGAAGGTATTTGAAACTCCTGTTCGTCTAAAAATAAATCAATTATTTTATCCCTTATAAATGTTATAGTGCAATATGCTACGTTGTATGTACAGTTTGAGTTTACCCTTGATAGATGTGACTCAGAAACAAAAGATTCAATTCCAGTATAAGTTGCATTATGACCAGCATGTATCTTTAAATGCAGATGAAATTGTTCAACATAATATTTGACATTAGAATAGTTCCGTTTATATATCTTCCACTTTTGCACTACCTTCTCCATAGTAAATCGCTGTATTATTAGTATTAGCATTTATATGTCGATATGTTTTCCAGTCATTATTTTTACGCTTAATCTTCGTCTTTTTCTTAAATGTCATCTTTATCTAGATTAAATATCGTCAGTGAATTTTGAAATGGTAATGTCCCAACATTCTAAAATTAGCGGCGCACTTCAAAGCTTCTGGTATATCTGTGGGTGCATAAGATATTCACTGGCGATATCGTGCATCGTCTTTTCGTACTAGTTATTCCTCTTTCTCTCTCCTTTTGTATGCTTGGCAACGAAAGCATAAGTGCAGCTGTATAAAATCATAATTACTGTTTTAGCTGGAGAAGACGCGGTGCTATCGTACGAGGGCGTGCAACAAGTCTCGATAGCTTATGCACGACCGGTAATTATTCTGGGACCTATGAAAGATCGTATCAACGATGACCTAATCTCAGAGTTTCCTGATAAGTTTGGTAGTTGTGTTCCTCGTAAGTTGAGTTTTAAGATATCTTTTCTTGACAAAAATAATCAAGTTTGGTGATGCAAGGGACATGTTATAAGCTGTCAGTTTTATTGTTCATCGCAGATACAACTCGACCTCGTCGGGAGTATGAAGTGGACGGAAGGGATTACCACTTTGTAGGCTCAAGGGAACAGATGGAAAGAGATATTCAGAGTCATTTATTCATCGAGGCTGGACAATACAATGACAACTTGTATGGGACTTCTCTTGCCGCAGTCAAGGATGTCGCGGACAAAGTAAAACACTTGTTATTTGAAAACCGATTTTATTCCGGCGTAGACATTTCAAATGCATAATAATTTACTTCTTACTTATCTGTTGATCGCAGGGTAAACATTGCATTCTTGATGTGAGTGGAAATGCAATCAAAAGGCTTCATGCGGCATCGCTTTATCCTATTGCTATTTTCATTCGACCCAAGTCTGCCGAGTCAATAATGTAAGTCAATTATTTAGTTTTGATTTCTTGTTAAAACGATGCAGAATATGAACTTGAAATTAAAATGTTGCTAAATGGAACATTCATATTTTGCACAGGGACATGAACAAAAGAACTACCGAAGAACAAGCAAGAAAAACTTTTGAGAGAGCTCAAAAGACCGAACAAGAGTTTGGCGAATACTTCACTGGTAAGTAAAAATACCAAAATAAACCAGTATCTCAGACACTGGAAATTACGGGGAGACAGTACTAATTTGTACTAGCTTGTATACTCTGTTGAACAAGCGTGTAACATCCCTGTTTGTGTTAACGTGTTAACCCTAGTTTTTCTGGTTACTCATTTACTTTTGTTGACAGTACTGTAGCACATCTATATGAAAGTTCAATTTCAATAATATTCTTAAATTGGATAATTATAATTTCCAGGTATCGTACAAGGAGAAACCCCTGAAGAAATATATGAAAGGGTGAAACGAGTCATTGGGGAACAAGGAGGATATAATATTTGGGTTCCTTCCAAAGAGAAAATATAAAAGAAGCTGAATAATGTTGTGAAACAATTAGTAAGTTAAAGTTAAGAATGGGAAAAAAACTTCGAAATTTATTCTCCTGCCTCTGTCGTTTTCAGCCGAAGAACTTTGCGGAAGTTTGCTATTTTTCGGAATGGAATTCTAACGCCATCAGTCTTTTATTCGATTTTAAATAACTCGTTGTTACTCCAGCACACAATTTCTTCATCACGTTTATGATAGGTGCAAATTGAAAATGCTGATTGAATCTTTCGTGAAGACTCTAGATACCTCCAAAAGAACAAGCAAGCTTCGCGTGTAATTTTAGTGCGTCGCTCAAATGAGTCTGTTTGCTCTTGAAACAGTCACGGAAGGTATTTGCCTTAAATTACGTTGAAAGTATTGAATCTTAATATGAAATCGTGGAGATAGTATTATTTGAATCAGTTTTATCTTTTATATTTTCTTTTAAATAGTTTTGAGAACAAGTTCTTGTGGTTGAAAAATATTACTGCTAATCTCTTGGGTAGTTAAAAATTGCATTGTTAGGCACTAGACAAGCAAGGAAATGTTCTTGGAAGCTTCATACAGCCATGCCATATGCTAGGTATATAAGGAAAGAATAGACTACATTTTATTTAACTTGATGCGAAGGCAAAACAAATAACTGAATTTATGCTTAAAAAACACAGTTGTTATGGTAGCTAGTTTGTGATGTTTCATACTGAAACCAATTTGGCTGCTAAAATTATAAAATGATGTTTGCGTATTATACAGTTACTTATACTTTTAAGTTTTACTAGCACTTGTTGCCTGACCGTTCGCCATTTTTGTTGTTTACGTAATGAGAATATCGTAACTATTTTGTTCATTTTTTAATTCTAACCTGCGTTTCAATCTTGATTTTATAAATATTTTTATCTGTTCATTACTATTATCCTGACTTGAGTTTATCTTTGACTTGCAATTTTGCAAAGAATAATATATGGAATTGTATTGAACTAAATATTACGCTCTAATTTCGTTCCATTAAAGTAATACTTGGAGGAATCCATGTATTTTGCATGCTTATGAATTAGGTGCATTATTTTGTTTCTTAGTCTCTTGCATTTCAGAAACATATTCCTTATTGCGTTCCGTTCAAAATAATGTATATATAGATTCTACATATTATTATTGCTGTATTAAGTACATAAATATTGTTATAGAAACTGCACTGCAGCTTAAAATTATGATTTTATTACAAAATGTAAGGTTTTTTCGTATGGTAGAAAATCACGCAGTTTTCGCAGTGTAAAAGAACAAAATATAGTATAATGAGAAAAATAATTAATTTTTTCGCAGCTGCGCTGAATTCAACATTTCAATAATAATTTATTATTGTAAAAAAATACAGATATATGAAATGATGAAAGTTACACTTGTTATAGGACGCATACATATATAGAGGAATTTCAACTCCTTTTATGTCTACAAAGAATGCCGATAGTTATATATTAAAGAATCTGCATGTGTCAATGTCGTGTAAAGATGTATTTGAACTGTAAAATCCGGACAGTATCCAAGTGTACAGCACCGAGAAATCAAAGCTGCCGTCAGAACGAACAAAGGATAGGAAAGTGGAATCATAAATGTTACAGAATTCTAAAATAAAACCAGCTATGTAATATGAAGTGTATGCACAGATTGCTTAGCAAAAAGCTGATGGATAAAATGAAAATAGTTCGATTCGAAATTGCTGTGAAGGGATGGGATGTTACGTATCTGGCCTACTATTCTCACATTTAAGATCCCCTTAAGTAGTAGGAGGACCGGTGTAAAATTTTATTGTTGGTCGTTCTCAGCTACTCACGTTTGAACTAGCTGGAATGCATTAAAAATAAAACACTATCGCAAACAAGGTTCCCTGTCAGTACTAAAGGAAGTCTTGAGACGCATTTTTAACAGTGTTTATAATAAAATTTACATCTTCTGGCAGGTGAAATACTATTGGTAACGTTAGACAGACTGCCATTTCTTTGTTATCTATGGGTACTTAGGTATTGGACCATTTAGTCTATTATTTATAATTTGTTGGAAATTCGTAGTTCATGCTACAAAGACAGTATGCATTACTATCGTCTACCGTCGACTTGGACCGCCCTAACGTTACGTTTTGGGAGTCAAGGAATGCATTTTAATAAGACACGAATTTTTGAAACAGAGGACACAATGTAGAACGTTGCTGCGTCACAGCACCATTCATTCTTGAATAGCCACAGTTGATGACTACAAATAAGTAAAATTTAATGATTAGGAGTAATAATTACTATGCTGCTGATTTAAGCTGATGCCACAGATAACGTTTAAGTCTAAGTACATGTTTTAAATAGTTGTCCAGTTTGTGTTTTACTATTTTTAAGTTCAAAGTAACTTATTTTTTTTTGTTCGCTATTATTTCTTTTTGAAAATTTTGAAATATTTAAATGCTCGAGTTTATTTTTGTGTCCGCTTCATTGCATTGCGTTGTCTACTATCTGTTTAACTGCCTATATATATCTATATAGTATACCTAAACATATACCAAATACAAATTGATCGTTTTTTGCGCAATGCGTAGACTACAAAATAAAACTACCTACTTGTATTACAAATGCATAAAACCATAAAACAATAAGTATACACATATATACATGTAATTAATGCTAACGCACGCTAGAAATATTAAAAAAACGTAGGCCACATCTTGAGAATCCATATTCCATAAAGGTAGAGGCAAGCTTGTAAATCTCTCATAATAGAACCCTCAATGCAAAGTGGCTATACAAGTTCACATATATACATACACATACATCCATAACACAATTTTTTCTGTACTTAAGTAGTGCACTTATGTAAGTAATACGAATCTTGTTACGATTTACTGTACTGTTACGTAGAATCTTAGGATTTTAGATGAAAATCATGTTATTATCGTACCTCTTACTCTAAAATCATAAATTCCACAATATAATAACTATAAATAGGTTATCATTGCGTAGGTAATTATGTACTGTTACTAATTACATACTATCATCAATAAAATTGTAGACTGTAGACAAAAGGAGAGGGAAAAGTAGCGTCATGGTCATGATGCCATTTTTCTTTACGTCAGTACATTATTATTAAACTATTGCAAAGAAGGAAGCGATCCAATTTTATAGGAATTGACAATGTCTTCGTAATGTAATTCAAAAAAAAACTCAAATAATATTGTTCCAACGCATGAGAAAAACATGATCGCGCACTTGAACGGTGTGTAACAAGTTAGTTATAGTTGTAAGTTAAGTCTTTGAGTCATTATTAATCAATAGTATTAAATGATGATGATTAATGCAACTTTAAGAATCTACGGAAGTACCTCCCATGTAACTTACCCATATGTCCACAAATTCCACCTACCTCTACCTTTCCACATCCAAACCCACTATAAAAACTCCCTTCTAAGTAGCCAAGTAGACGTGACAGAGAGATCATACTCAAGGTCCTTGTCGTCGTACCTCAGACTCATCATGTCCTTTACAATTTAGAAACTTTAAGGATATGCATACTGATAACTATGAAAAATATTTATAAGATCATAGATAATGAGAGTGAGATATTATTATTATGATGTAATTAATATCTTACGAAAAACCTAAGACATAAAATATAATAATGAACATTACTACTATAACGATTTTAAATATAATTTTGTTGACTAATTAATTGAATTAGTCAGTTGTGCTTAGGCGTGTAAAGGGAGGGAAGAAAGGAAAAAAAAGTACGTAAGTAATTAATTTTAGTAGAACAAATATATTATGTATCTAGTACTGTTATTCACTCTACGAGTCTATTCAGTAATGAACGTTGATAACGATAATCATTTTGGTTATATATACTTATATAAATATATACAATTATTATATATGAGTGCATAATCTTAACAAGTGCATACATACATACAGTTGAATTTAAACTATGGAGAGTAATGTAATAATAATAATAATGCATATAAAGGGAAATCAATGAATAAAATAATGTCAATTTTATCGTATAAAACGTAAAAAGCCACGTCGTTTCACAACAACTTACTTTTTCCCCGCATCAGCCTCACCGTCACCATCTGATAATGTGCATACTTTGTTGGAATTCCATGATTGGGTAGCAATTTATGCAAACTAATAATAAATTAATGTGGGTGTAATTAATAATTAAAGTGCTGAATTTGAATTGTGGTTAATGAATGCGCCCGCAGCTTTATTATAGCACTGTAGTGATAGCATCAAGTAGAACAAATTAAATTTCTAATAATAAATGGATACGATCAGAAATCTGTACTATCGTTGCTAACAGAACGATTAGCCTTAATGATTAGAGGGTAAAATAATGTTTCACTTAAATAGATAATTTATTAGCTAAAAATTATTTAACAATTTTCACTTAATTCAATTAACATGGACAGTTACTCACAGTTACTTTAACGTTATGCACAATTTTATATTCTGAATTCTGTGGTACGAGAATTAAATCTTTCATACAGAATTGCATAATATGATCATCCACGTCACGGGATCATACTTTTAATGACTTTACAGAATCACACAACATTCATAAGGTATTATGATTTGAATTATTATACCTTAAAGTGGACAATATTTTTGGAAGTCGTTTTAAAACTCAAAGTTATACAAAAGGAATTTTAACTCACATAATACTCCAATGTATCTGCATGCAAAGTGTTTTTTAAAAAATAATACCGATCATTTCCACAACCAACTAATGACATATAAGTCTGTATCCGAAGTAAATACGTACATTTAAAAAATAAATATCATTTTCAACCAACTTAAGGTAGCGTGACTTCAAAATTGAAAAGCGCTCAGTGAGCAAGCAAGTCCAGCTACCTTTCTTCCAACTATCTTAAAAGAGAAAAAAGTATACTGCTACGTGGAACGCTCAAAGGCATAGTTTTTGTATCCTTAATCAAATCTAACATGGATTGGAAGCAAACTAAATTTGTATATTCGAATTTGAGCTTAAATTATACAGCATAATGGTAGTGCTAAAAAATACATCGTTGATAATATATAATTAATTATACAAGAGTTATGAACTAATCGTAAAGTATCTGCTACAAGATCGCACTAAAGCTCTATGACTTCGTATACAGCATAACCAAAATACATGTTAATTAAAATACAATTACGTAATTATATATACTTATAATTATTTTATGGTTTAATAACTTACAGTACATTCGAGTGAGCAAAATCAAATTAAGAATATAGGGCAATCAGGCAATTAATTCGTATTTGTAAAAGAAATAAATTCGTTGCTTGAAAGTAAATTACATTTTACTACTGCATAAAAATTTCAGGCAAAAAAGTGTACACACACTATACTCTATGATTTAGTGTACACTTAATTTCATGGGTGCAATACAACTTGTTGTGAGAATTATTCTACGAGAAAGAACGAATGTGTGACACGATACGAATACGTGTATTTGTATTCTAATCAATACATTTATAACGTTGTAAAAATCAGTGACATGACAAATGGAGTGATTTGCAAAAATATTATTATTATTTGATTTTGGTCTGAAATTACGTTCTAGTCATCTCCGCTACCATACCTATATGACTCTTCCATCTAAAGTTTCCTTTCCTCCTCCCATACCAGACACAATTTATAAAACAGTAGAATCAAGGAGCAGTAATACTTATATTAATATTATATATTATATAGTTCCATTATACGTATAGACGATGCACGGTATTACGAAATATTCGAATGTTACCGTGGCTTTTTGTAAAACGGGATATAACTTTACGTTTAACTAATTCTAAGTGCGGCTGTGCCACCGACAGACAGAAAACTCAAGTGTAGTAAATATTCGAGACAGGAATTTATTTTCCATGGGAAAAGAACTGAACTGTGACAAAACGTAACCATTATACCGAGGTGGTACGATGCCTCATTATCGATAGTGGAGTGCGTGCACTTCAAAAAAGAAAACTATTATGGCAGCTTGATGAGCAAAAAGAAATATTTCGTTTCAGTTTTCCAATTGTTTTGATAGGCCTGCCCCCGCGATAGTAATCGAAGGTGCTGTTTGTGGCTGACCAATAATAAGCTGATGCACAGGATTGATTAAAAAATATTGAAATTTCTTGTTTGTATAACGTAACCTTACGGAATTAGGTACAAGATGTTAGCAGAGGGAGTTCTGACATAAAAATCTTAACCGTATGTACATATAAAGAATATTTTAATCGGCAATCATGCTCAATAATGCATTAGCGGCACTGTCTTTATTGAAGCCCCCAGCCTCGTACACAGACTTGATTACATCTTCATCCATATTGGGAAACATTTCTTTCAACTGTTGAAACATAAAATTAAATTTCGGATATTAATCGTTCAACCAAATGAAGAATTATAATTGAGAGAAACTAATGATACTCCTTTATTACACTGCCACAAAGTATGACTCATATAAAATGCATAAATCAAACAAACCTGTTTAAAATCATCAGGATTAAAAGATGGACGTGGAGGGACGTTTTGTGGCACAGCGGCAGAAACAGGTTGATTGCTTTGGAAAACTTGGGGTTGTTTTTTATTCATAGTTGTAATAACCGTGCCGGGAGGAGGATAACTCAAGGCAACACCTCCAGCAGGAATGTAAGCCATATTCGGTCCGATGTTTGGAGCCACTGCTCCTGGCGGAGCAGCCTGTAATTTTCAGAAAACAAGATTGGCCATTACAAAAGCTATAGAGGCGGACTGAACAGTTTAAAAAAAATTAGGTAGGTAGATAGCAAAATTAAATAAATAAATAAATAAATATCAAATCATAAAATATATACCTACGTAATTAATACTTACCATAAAACTAAAAACTAATAAAATTTCTCCTTCCTTTCCCTCCCCATGCTTTCCACTGAGTTTATACCATTCTTCAATGGTTTCGCCTTTAAATATTTCCTCTGGAATCTGAATGTATGCATGTCCTATGAGTTCATCCACTGAAAAAGAGCACTCATCATAGACTTCGAGGTAGATCTGGTGAATTCCATTCGGGAGAAAACTATTCAAAAAACATTAAAAGCGATTAACCTCCGGTAATTATTCTCAATTGGTATTTAACGACGAATCCAACTCTTACATATTTAATGATCATTTTCTTACCACTGAATTGTTTTATTCCAACGTGGATTTTTGGCACCATTCACATCCGTCGGGGTTTCGTAAATATTATGACCAATATGAATCCTCACATACGGATCCATTCTTGTCATTCCATAATTTTTAACTAACTTTGCCTAGGGTAAATCACAAATATAAAAAATAGTAATTTTTAAAAAACTTATATTCTGGACTCAAACCATTCTCTTGTTGTCGATTCAAAGATTTCCACTAAGCACATTATTCGCGAAAAAATTAGTCTAATAATCTATTTCCTATACAAATCTTTTAAAAGAATCCGTTAATATAAGTTCATTCTTACTTGCATGACCGAAATCAATAATCTTCCCCTAATATTTGACGGCGCGTGAGGAACCGCAGCTGCTGCTGCCGCTTGAGCATTTAATTGTTGATGAAGAGCTATTGCAGCTTGCTCATCCATTCTCTCTTGAATTTGCTGTGGGGTCAAAGGTAATCCTGTGTTTGGATCATTCAAATCCCGAACCATCCTGGGACTTGAGCTACTACCTGGAAGTCTTAAGAAATCAGCTGGTAATTCACCTACGAGAATTCTTCGTCTTCTATCATTTGTTTTTGCTGCTGCTGGATCAAGAGAAGTTGCCATTTTTCTCTTTTATTTTCTTAGTTTCGATTTCCCAATATAAGCGTTTCAATACTGACGTTGATCACTAAAATTTGAAACAAAATCAGGTCAACATTTCCCATTCCAAAATTCAACTACAAGTTCATACTGCAATTACAATGACAACACTTCCATTCTTTGAGTTGACATCGTCAAAAACGATTGAGTTTTCATTGACGCAAAGTTGTTTGGTTACCACTTTGCTTTCCTATTGCAGTCAATACCGAAAGTAAACATAAGCTCTCTTCCACAGACTATTTATTAATTAACCTGAAAGGTTACATATGTATTAACTGTCTTTCGGTTAGTACATTTATTTACCTCTTCAAGACATAGGGGTATTAATAAGTCTCCTACCTATTGTTTGTTACCCTTTGCCTGCAAAGTCTAATAACGGACCCTAATAAGACTACCACCCACTAGTTTCCGAAACCTCGTATCTCGTCCCGTATGAGCACAATTTTTTTTAGTGTTTGATAAGAAGCTGAAATTCTTAGGGTCATTTACATGCTCTCGCTGCTGACTATATCATTAAATTAATTCTAGGAGTCTCCAAGTCTCCGTCCAATATCAAACAAGATCTCCAGATTGTTAGCTACATACAATTAAAATACTGACATTTTTAAAACAGGAACAAATCGACACTGTCAGTATACATACTACTTAGCTACCTTACTTAGCTAGCCTACATACTTCTTTAGCTAATAATAAAATAAATAATTTAATCCATACATAAGTACTGTACGTTAAAAACGAAGGCTCTGATATCCAAGTTGACTGACTAGTGAAATTGATGCCCTTACCAGTACTTTAACAAGTAGTAATTACAATTAAACTACAATCAAATTAAATTATTGACGGTTCTTGAATTCATTTTGATTTTCTTAACATCTTAAGGGTGTCAAGTCAATGTGGTTTTAGTTTTAGCCTAATGCACTAATACTAAACAAATCCACTTTTGAACAGTTTATGAGAACCGTCACCGATGACCGAAGAAGGTAGAACGTAACGTAATAATGACATTGAACACTTATTTAGACTTTACTACAATATTATAATTAAAAAATGGTAATTGTATGGTAATTTAATATTTTTAATCGTACGTCGTACACTGCTACCTCACAGCAACAATGAATGATGATTATATAAACGTCTCGTGATCCTGATCGTGATGTTCACAGGGAAAAATTCAAGTTTTGTTAAGATTCCCAAAAGTCTCCCAAAAAACCACTACAACTAAGTATGAAGTAAATCGAGTACGTAGAATAATAATTACTCACGAATGGGAAGTTTGGGATGTACAAATAGGAATTACGAGTCACAAAATGCACAAAAGTATATTTTTGGTGTACAAATAGAAAAATACGGAGTGAGTGTACGTAGACAGATAGTAGATGCTCCGGGCGTCAGAGAATAGAATACGAAGGTGACCAAGCTGACTTGATAGTGATTCACTCTATTAAACAAATTACGTGAACAAGGTGCATTACTTTAACCAACTTGTGAGTTATATGCCCATTGCATGTTATGTAAGTAATATAGCTAATTCCCTAGTTTAAATAAAGCAGTCCAACTCCAAGTGAATTTGTTCCTTATATTAACATACCTCGGCTGTAGACTTAGAATTGACTTTAACTGTACTTAGCTTTAGCACTCTGTGACCTGTACTGTGCAGTGGGTCTAGTTCTAGTATTCAGTCAGGTACACGCCTTCCATGAGGCGTACCCTGCCTTACTATTACGCTAGCGGTAGCGTACACTATAACAAAAAAACATTTAAAAGTCAAACCTAAAAACTTTTTAAACGCATTAGGAACACATCTGGAACGTATTCCAGTGGTTTATAATGCGTTTCAAATGAGTTCCCAATGGGTTTCAAATGTTTTAGGCTTCACTTTTAATAGTCTGTTTTTGCAGTGTACTGGCGAGCTCTGTACAGTACAGGGATTCACTTCCGCTGTGAGCTACATACAGCGGATTTATTCAAAGTTTCGAGTAAATAAAATTATTGCTTAAATTAACGTTGAAACAGGAGCGATACTGGTGCAATATTTATTTTGTCAAGCTGATAATTATTTAGTTAGTCACTATAAAATCAATCCACAGTTTTAATTTCGCGGTTTTTAAATGAAAGAAAAGTTAATAAAAGATCCAAGGTACATCAAAAATATTAGTATCCCGTTTGGAAGCTTTTTCCACATCCTAAGCGTCAAAGCGTGTAACAAATAGTATGTTTTAATTCAATTATTTACAATGCCTATAAAAAGTCGGTCGACGGGCAAGCAAAATTACGGTCTCTGAAATACCTTGAAATGTAGATATTGCTTTCTGTAGATTCAATGCTAATTTTGCATTTATTCCAGTACATTGGTCAAAATGGAACAAAGTTTAAAAGCTTTTTATTAATTAATAATAAAAACAGTTTAAATATCTCGAAATCTCTTGTTAGGTTATTTTTATGCACAAGTTAATATGCCTTGTGTTGCAAACCCTTGTTTGGTCGGACCTGCTGGAATGTTTTTCGTTCTTGGGATTATAAATCGTTAAAACCAATTTACCAATTACTTGATTACGTTGATTACTTGAAATCGGCTGGGTAGATTTTAAATCGCGCCGGCTCAAATATTTATTTTTTCGCGCTCTTTTCAATGGTGAAGTTGGTTTTTTATTCTAATGTCATTGTAATTACATTTGTGTTCTTTTAGTACTAATGTCACTGAAATTACTGTTCTCGATTTATATGCATGGTAACACAGTGTGCGCTGGATACGTCACAACCAAACCAGCGTAAATAAAAACTTTGCTGAGCGCGTAATTACGCTACAGCTACCGTAAAAGACAGCGAAGCGCAGGGTACGCTACATCCAACGTTTGTACTCAGCAGTAAGTGGCAATCCTGTTCTAGTTATTTGGTCCTTGTATGTATATGCTATACGCATACGTAGTCAATGTATTGGAGTCGTAAGTATAACGCAAACGCCAAAGCACTCTCTCTCTCTCTCAATACAAAATACAATCCGTGGTTTCCTTATCCTTTCAGGCCAGCAGTCATCTCTCAAACGTAAATGGCTCTATGGGCTCCATTGCCATTATGTCCATCATACGTAATACATTATACCTTCTATACTAAACTAAACTACTACAACCACCACTTTATCATTTGCTCGTTTGTTTCGGATTGAAAGCTGAAAGGAAATCTGTCTGCTCAACAACGCAAAGGCTACGTGCAGACTCAAAAAACGGATACTTTTACCTTATTACCATGACCATTTACCATTTAAAAGTCTCACTGGTTCGACTTGTTCCGAGTTCCCTCGTCAGCTGAAGTAATCGTCGTCAAAATGTGAGAGAGATTTAAACAGTTATTGATAAAATGCTATTGACTCATTTGGATTGTAAATATGACCGGCGTACATACGCAGAAAGGACGCTATAGCTTCAGCTTGTGTAAATTACTCGGGAAATAAATGCCATTTAAAAAGTAATTTAGGCATTTAAGTAGGCACTTTATTAAATTCCTGACTAAACTCTGGGCTGGGGGTAGAATATATTCATGCAGATGGCAAGTGGGCTTCTGGATGAACATCCCTGAGCAAATAGTCATTTAAGTAATAGAGAAGATTTTTCTTCTTTTATTTTGGACGGAAGAAGGTTACCTATATAGTTTACACTTTTTTTCCATTTAGTTGAGGTAATCTTTTTTAGGTAGCGCTTTTTTCCTATTTACAGTTTAGCTTTTAAAAGTGTGGGTAGTGCAGTGTGCTCCTAAACTACACTGCAGGTATATGGATATGAGTATGTATTCGAATTTTTGAATGAAGCCAATAATAAACAGTACATATGTACTTGGCAATAAAATAACGCCAATTACGTACTGGAAGAAACGGGAGGAGTTGCGGTGTTTGTTCTGGAATCACTTGCAACTTTAACAATAGTTAAAAGGGTTCTCAAATTTAACAATTGTTGAGTTTTCAATGGTTGGTTATTCT
>JAQFZC010001577.1:0-28900 GCA_034695205.1 Dicyrtoma fusca | reverse complement strand
CTCTCTCTCCGTCCATGGTGAATTTTGGTTACATTTCCATTTCCAAATTCCATTCCACATAGATTTCAAGATTGCCATGAGCTACGCCATTAAACGCCGTTTTCTCTGTTCCCCCATGTTTTATGAAGCAATTACAAGTTTTTAACGACCACCCGAGTCTCCCCACCAAAACCAAAACCAACCATTCCATCTAGTTTACTGACCCAGCCAAGGATATCAGTTGCAATCAAACATGGAAATATTAAATTATTCCATCTCAAGCTCGAATAAACTAAACGTTGACACCCGCGCTTTTTCAAATTTTCTAAAACGAAAATTCCAAACAACTCAATCACCACCGCCGGTGAAATATCTCTAATTTGTTTTTAATATTAAAAAAATCCTTACCTTCGGGTCACTACAATTTGGCTTTTTCTTTTGCTTATATAATCTTATTATATGTATATTCTTTTTTTTATTATATATATATATTAAACAGGATTTATTTTTGAAACAAACATTTTTCTCAAATGTGAATCACACTTTAGTTTGAACGAACATTCGTTTTTTTTAAATATAATTTGATAGCCTACAGCCATATACATACATACATATAGAAAACTTTACAAATCCCACTTTTTTTTTTCGTTTAATATTTAATTATTTAGCACTTTAATTTTCGTTAGTTTATTTTTATTATTATTATTATTTACGTATCGACGTTCGACATTCAACATCGACTTGAACAATATATGTACTTGTGCGGCTATCAACTTGGGTTGGTCGTACTTTGGAGCATTAGCAAAGAACACTAATAATTGTAATGTTATTTCTTTTCTTTTCTTTCTTTTTTTACAATACAAATACCTATGATTGAAAAATTCGTTGAAATTTCCCACAACTGGAGAACGACAGTTACATAGTGAGTTCTACACTGTGTTGAATTACTGTGAATGAATTAGTTTCTCTTGCTTTGTACTCAACTTATATTTATATGTAGAATTTTAGTATTTCAGGAATCTCAATTTTGTTTTTACAATTATTTTTTAAAGCTGTAATCTCAAATTTGCTATCTTATACAAGTTCACTTTGTTTGAATGCAAAGATAGTCGAATCTGTCTTGGACAATTTGACTTGAGATAACCAAGGAGGTAGGACAGAGTTGGACTTGTGGAAACGTCGGTTGCGTGGTTGGAATTAAAATTGGGAAATTCCGAGACTCAAGAGAGAAAATGTTGTACACAACTTAGAGTGGTAATAATAAAAAAAGAAAAGATATTTGTGTAGATATTTGTTTTGTGTGTGTTGGGTGTGTGTGTGTGTGTGTGTTTGTGTGAAATTTTGTATTTTTTTTTCTTCTTTAAGATAAATTGCAAATACGAACAAGTAAGAGACGACTTGACACGACTCCTACGGACCGGAAGTGCACCCGCACTAGCACACCTTGTCACTACAAACAACGGACTGAGACTCGGGCAGAAGCCGTCCAACAATTTTAAACCAAAACTTTCCCTATAGTCCATGGATATAGGGGGGATATAGGGTATAGCCGGGGGTATACCTCATACCATATAGCACACCAACACCAGACAAACCGACCCACCGATCCCAGACTCACTACCTACCCGGTTCGGAGTTTCTCCCGAGTCAACTGAGTCGCCGTCAAGCCTTAGAGCACACAGTCTTCAGTTTTTTTTTTATTTCTTGTGGAACTATATGGCATAGGCTTATAGGTAAGGCACACAAGTATGGTATATAGTATATATAAGTAGTAGTATAGCACCCTATAGGGACAGTATAGCAATGCTTCTACTGGCTACTGGTACTGCTACTGCTACTGCTACTCATTCTGCCTCTCGCTCTGGCAATGGTAATGGTAGTTCCGATTCGGATCCCAAATCCGAACTTTAGCGAACGAAAGAAGAAAAGCTCTATAGCGGAGCTATGGGTATAGCCTATATAGAAAGGAGGGGGATATATAGTATAGCATTTGTATAAGCCTTTTTCAGCGTTTCTTTAAGTAGGTACTAGATCAACATTGCTGGAGCTGGGACCTTTTCATTAGTACAAGTAGACGTCCGGATGCTAGCCGCTAGTCGTGTGTATCATCATTTCAGTGCTTTCATTATTTTCGATTGGCGATGCTTAAAATGGGATGGATTTTCTAAAATTGAAGTTTGTAATTTCCATTATTTTAAAAAAGAAATTAGACATGGTAATAGGTACTTCATAATTTTTGATCGGTCAAAAATATGATGAGCTATTTTTCAAAAATAATCTAACACGACGAATAAAGAAAAAATGTTCAATTCTTATTTGTTTTGCAAATTGTCTGACGTCATATATGTATGGCCCTTGAACTCCGCTACAGTAGAGTGCAGTGTGTGGCTGAGGAATATCCGAACACACCAATTCATCGGTCCCACCGAATCTACCCGTGGAATATAGCCAGGAGCATCTATAGCGCGTATGTATATAAGGTTACCTCAAATAATGTAATGCAATGTAACGTAATGTAATATGTATGGCCTATAGGTAGCGTGGAATGGGAATGCTTTTGACTTGCTTCCTTTTCCTCGGGCTTTCCTTTCCCTTCCAGGGGCAACCCATTTATAATGTCGGTGGAAATATCCCTTTTTGAACGGTGCACATTGCATATTTTACACTTTTTAAAAAGGTGATATCAAATATTTTGTCTTATTTAAAATTTACATTGGTGACGCTTGTGAGCATCCGAAAAAATGTTTTCAAGGGAAAGTGTACGATGTGAGTTAATATGTGCGAGACCCCAATTGCTTGTATGGAAAATTCCCCTAAATTTCATGGACGGGTATCTGCACTGCATTGAGCTTTAAACGACGTCCCCTTTAGTTTTACTTTTACTGCCTCCCCCACCCACCCAACACCAACTGGCCCCAAGAGCGAGCGAAGACCTTCCAACACACGGGGCTTCCCATAAATTACCACACACACAAATATTTGGTGTATTTTCGATCAAATGGGGATCTGCATACCTAACTGAAAGCTTTTAGATATGACTAGAAAGGAAGTGCCTCTATGCCACCCCCGCAATCCTTCACAGAGGTAATGTATGGCTGCCTCCAAAGAGGACCGAAGTGCGGATTGAGGCGGCAGGGAGGGAAGGCGAAGTAGCTACTAGGATTTATAAGCATATAAGAAGATGTGTACATATTATACGAACGTCCTGTCCTCGACTTCCACTTCTCCTATGTGCATCAATCTTTCTGCCCACTTAGGGGCATTTCACTTATTACCTCAGAATATACCTTTCTTTGGGAATTGACACCCTTGTGTCTTCTCCCTCCATTTGTCACATTGAAAAGAAAATATGTCTTTTGAAAGAGTAAAGTTCACGAGGGTAATATTTGACGAGCCCCTCCCGACATGTGTCAAGGCTATGCAGAGATGGCTATACCCCCGTGATGTAGTATACACTAAAAGTTACTGTCACTGCTAGAAACTCCTTAAATACATATTAGAACTGCACTGCTGTCTTCCCCTGTACACTCCACACACAGCATAGCTATGGAACTTTTACTTAATTTATGTTATTACTGCTAAAAGATCTCTGCTCTACGTATATCTATACATCTAAATTTATATTAGTAGTATGCCTATGATCATCCAGCTCCTCCAAAACCAGTAGCAGTCCCAGTAAAAAGTGTCATTTCCTAATGTTTCTCTTTCCACTTCAAATTCAAACTTGTACGTCACCATAGGACCGTAACCGTAAGATCCCCTCTATCTCCATTTTCTTATAAACTTATTAGGCGCAGATGGAGCTCCGTATAAATTGAATGCATGGGCACTTTAGTCCCGGTCTATGTACATTTATATATGGAGGAACATTTACTGGAAATGTCAAATGGGCAAAGATGCATTGTAGGTGGGCGTGGGCGTTGCATTATTGTTCTGCATTGATAGAAAGTGAATTCAATATCAGGGAAGAAAAAAAAACATTTGGTTGGAGTTTTAAATCTAGTTTCTTAAAAAGCTTAAGGACGGATTTGAGCCTATGAAACTACGTCTTTTGAAGAAAGCAAAGTATGTATAGGGGTCCTATATATCTGGCACAATATTATTTCACTGATTTAATGTGACAATTTTGTAAAAGTCTAAAGTCTGTCCAGGATTTAAGGATTATTCAAATTCAAATTAGAGACTACAAGGGGACGACTGTAAATAAAAGAAATCAAAGGGAGAGGGACGCGGGTTAATGTTAATTTGAGAGGCATATATCCGACGCAGATTCGCTTGAGAGTCACAATTCCAAGAGCATAGTGTGCTCATGTGTACAGGGCGGAACTAAAAGGAAGACACGATTTTTTCATTTTTTTTCCTTCTCTCTACACTTGAAAATTCTTAGAAAAACTTTACTACCAACACTTTCTAGACTTTCTCTACTTTCACTCCTTTCTCCACTTTCACCGCTTTCTCCGAGTGAAAATACTTTTTTCTTTTTTTTCTTCCTACTTTCACATGAGTAGCCTGTGAGTGGTTGGTTCGTTGGCTCGTGGGCTCACTGGATGCTTCACTGGTTTGTTAGACATAGACTCCCTCATCCTAAACCCTCCACCAAGGCCCAACAACATGCATCTAAGGATTTACACAAGGAAACAAAGCAAGAGAAAATCCTTGACTCTCAAGGATTACGAGGAGCTCCTAATCCTTCAACTAATCTCTACAACAAAGTCTACTTTGTCCATCTTAAATTTAGTAATTTTTATTTTATTTTATTCTTTCCTGCCCCTCCTATAACTTTCCCTCTCCTTTCCGCACTTTCCCTGGAAAGGCTTTGGAAGCGTAACAAAGTACTTACACGCATGGCATGGGACAAAAAAGTGAATTTATAATTTTATTAAAGTGCTGTCCAGTCCTCCCTCGTTTAATCCGACTCAGTTGTTCCCCATACTTTACACAAAAAAAATCCAATGTTTATTATCACTACATTCAAAGAAGGAGAAGATGATCAGGGAATTATTAATAGATTAAACAGCTGTAGACTGTGTGTGTGTGTGTGTGTGTGTAGCACTAAAGGAAAGATTATAGCGCCGAAACGCAAAAAGAAAAAAAATAATGAATCAGGCCCCAAAAATGTAAAAATGTGGCGTGCACACACTTCACACACTATTTTCAGTGCGAGGGGATTGTTTAGATTAGGATGTGCCGATCAATGTTTTTTTTCTGTTGGAGCTAATGCGGGGTTTTCGTATGAAAAAAGATGTGAAATTCTTCAAATGACGATGCAAGTTATAAAGTTGGGTATGCATAAAGATGGCTAGGAGGGCAGTCTGTGATTTTTTGGTGTGAGGCTGATTGAAGTTACGCGACTATAAATAAATAAATATACAGCTGCAGTAGCAACGTATGCTTTCGTAGCATTTTAACGTGTGCATTTCTCACTCCGACATCTTAATCATCCACTTGCATGTACTACGATTGTAGGAAAAGCATGTGAATCAATATATTTGCATGTTTTTTGAAATCCTAGATCTAAAATATATGGATAGTAGATTTTATATTTATTAAAGGTTTCATTCGTACATGTCAGAATTATCAACTTTTATAAACTTACACTTGGAAATTTTGTCTTTCTTTCAAAAGCATGGCAATCGTATTTTTCTGCCCTGTCAAAACCATGTAAATAGGACACGTTGGATTTTTTCAAAATATATTCAAATATGGCATGTGCGTGATGAGCAACTTTTAAAAAACATGAAAAGTTAGTAGGGCGTTTAATACTTTTCAAAATGAGAAACTATTCGGTTATGAACCTGAAGAAATAACATGCAACTACAATATTTTGCACTATGTAGAAATGTACGGTTAACAATCTGTGTACCTTTGGAATGCAATTATCAATATTTCCCCTGGTTTGACAGAACAAAGCCCAAGTCATTGCTTGATGGTATATCTCCCTTAATCCTAAGACAGAAGCATAATGCGACTATCTCCCTACTTTCTCCATTGCTTTCACCATTGCTTTCACTTTACTTTCACCTTTGCTTTCACCACTAGTTTCACTCAGTCAAAACCGAAGAACGACAACCGAAGCCAAGACAAAACCAAATTCAAGCCAATCCAAGTCAAGCCAAGTCAAACCGATCCAGGAATCTTGGCATGTAGACCCACCATAGCACACCAGTAGATTTGCTCATTCAACGCATACAGAGGCTTACAGTGCAGGGGGTAGTGGATGGCAGTGTTGGCAGTCTGTCCTTGTGACTATGTAGACCCTCAGTATACATATATCCACCCCTATATCTCCTACATTAGTTTGCCTATAAGTTATTGTCATAAATTCCCATTGTAATCTATCCACGCTCATCGCACTTCACCCAAAAACCCAAAGAAAAGGCAAGGGAGAAAGTTTAGCTTTCACTCCGCTTCCGACTCCCCAGTACAAATGAAAAGGAAAATGAAAATGACTGGCTGGGCTGGAGTTGGAATTGGAATGGTAAAAGGGTATCGTTAAGATGCAAATTACAAATTATTCCTTTTGTACTTATATACCAAATGACATGGTCTCTGTACCTATACAGCTCTGAATGTATTCAGCTTCCATATAAACCATACTTTCAGCTCAAAACTACATCGAGTCTACGTAATTTAGGATATTATTCCATGGATTACAAATATAAAATCTATGGCTTTCACAAAAGATTTGTACATTTATATGCTGTGGAGTTTGTTGAAAGGGATAAATTCCCATCGACAGAGAAAGTAAAGAGGGCCAAATGATATCATACATGTATAAAATCCTCCTAAGTAGTGGAATACAAATCGAACTGAGGGAGTGAGGAAATACTAGATACAGCCATTCACATACATAAATGCTCATACAAAGGAGACATTCCAATGTTCCCATCCAAAACGTGACAGCATCAAGACGTGTTGACATTATTGCGTACAACTTGCTATCAGAGCCAAAACAAGACCTTATTTGTTATTGTACATCCTACAGTTGCAGTTGGAAGGGAACAAAATACAAATAATCAAGTCACGTTAGTAAGGCTGGAAGAGAAAGCAGTATATTGTGAAAGAAGAAGCAATACCCGCCGCAAGGATTGTTTTATTTTTTACTATTTCTTCCCCACAAGTAGATATTATAATTAGGAATTTGCAAGGCTTTCGGCCAAAAAAATTGGTACACTTTTATTAAATGGACTTGATCTATTAAGGAATGTTGGAGATATGCTATGCTGCACTTGGATTAGATTGGGATGTGACTCCATTGAGACTGTTCAAGTGTCAAGTTTACAGCGGTGAGAGGTGGTATGGCGAGGGAGGAAGGTACGCGGATGTGAAGATAAAATAACAGGAGATAGAACATGAGATAACCAGGTAGTGAGATATAGGGAGAGATGAAGTCTATATAGTGGCTATAGAGTAGATCGGCAGTACAGAGGTCGGAGGTATTAATCTAGACACTTGATCAGATGTCTTGAGTCTCCACTTCCACCTCCCGCCTTTCCATCTCACTTTCTCCACTTTCTCCCACTTTCTCCTACTTTCTCCTACTTTCTCCAAATCCTTTCTCCCTTCGTCATCTATTCCCTCTAATTCCCCTTCCTCCCCATTTTACTCTCCACGATTCTTCCGTATCAAATTCCCACCTCCTTTTTCCCTTTCTAAACTGAATGGTAGTCGGTCACGAGCACGAAAGTCAAATGTTCGAAAGTTGACCTTCCTCCAATTAATTAGCTGAGCATTTAGAAGCTCTCAGCACTCAAACAAAGTAAAAATTAAAAAATCACTTTGGGTTCGCTTTATATCCTCTAGATTGTTTTCTACATATTCAACTTTTTCGAAAAGAAGCCTTCTTGAAATTGATTATTGAAAATTATTTTTGTAGAAAAAGTCTTGAAATTAAAACTACGTGAAATTAACGTTTGTAAAGCATTGCATTGCTTTTGAGGTATTTAAAAAACGTGTTTCGAATTTACAGTATCTGGAAAAATGACCTTGAAGCTTCTGATATTTAGAAAAGGCTAGAAGACGCTTTGGATCGGTGCGATATTGTGAAGAAAAAGGCTTTTAGCGTTACATTTGAGGAAAGTGACTTTCGAACTCACTGTTTCGAGAAAATGACTTGGAGTTTGATACGGAGAATGAGATGGAAAGGGTATCGAGAGAGAGAGAGATGGCCTCATCTTATCTCATCTCATTCCATTTCATTTCATCCTTCGAGGCTCTTAACTTTCATCACAACCAACCAAATGAGATCACATCTTCACACACCAGTACCATCCCTATCTATACCTTCTTTCTAAGTATATATGTATAGGCACATCCCATCCAATACTACTGCAACTGCTACCTCATCATGCCACATTCGTCTGGAGATTTTATTATTACATGTCATATATGCAGACTGACTCCAGTGCTACAGTGAAAGTATCCTGGATTAGTTATTTCCAAATTCCAATTCACATTCGAATTCACACTTTGTACAACGTAGGTACATATCCACGAAGAAAGGGAAGAGTACTTTAGATTTCGATTGTGAATTTAGGATGTGGAATTATACTCGAGTGGTGGCTATACATGGTCGTCAAGCTACAAGATGTGCGAATAAATTACTTGACGAAAAAAAGACAGGCGAAATGAGATCATTTTCACTTTCTACGCCCCAGACAAGTCTATGGACTATAGAACAAAAGTATACATAAGTCACGGCAAAGGAACCCATCAATTACTACCTCACAGACTGAATTTTGTACTAATTATACAATATGCCCCTTCTTTCAAACACAGGCCAAAATTCTAAATAAAATGAGGTAATATATGCTAGGCTCCGAAAATAATTACATTGATATGCGTCTGCTACATACTATCCCTTCCCCTTTTGCTTAGGATAATAAATGACACGAGTTAAATTCCTTATTAAATATTTTATGAAGCTTCCCATCTCCATTTTATCTTTCTCAATATTAATCCTATGTCTGTACCTAGGTACTTTATTCACCTGCCCTAGTTCTTAGTTTGAAAGGTCATTGTAAAAAAATCAAAATTCAAACAGTTCAAAATGTGGAGCAGAGGAAACAATTCAGAAATACAAACATGTAGAGTTTTTCTTTTAAAAAACGTATTTGATCAAAACACATTTTTTTTTTATTACTTACTGGATTTACAATCTAGACTGTAGAACGTAAATTCCCATTTGTTTGCCGAGTGAGCAAGTAAATATTTGCTAATAATATTCAATATTCATAACATAATAAAGTAATATTTGAATTGGCATTTTCAAATATATAAAAGGGAGATAGCATGAGTACTTTACTTACTGTGAGAATTCCATCACGCTTCCGTTCAACGGTACATCAAATCTCTACTTTATTGTTAGCTCAAGATGTGCAGCACACACACACACACACTTTTTTTTGTAACTTTGTCAACTCCCTCTTCTGTAAGCCTTGCGTATATTTTTGAACACTACTTGTGTACGAAGAAAAACTTTTGCCGTGCAGAAAAGAATGTACCGGCTAGGATTTTATTTTCTTGGAAATTTTGGGGAAATTATGTGAGAAGAATTCCATACATACCTATAGGTACCTGGCAAGGCACAGTAAATAAATATTTATAATATTTTTTAGATGAAAAAACTACACCACTATACCCCCTTTCCTCCCCTTTTTGAAAATATAGTAAATCTTTGATTGAAATTCGAAGGAAAGCCAAAGATTTCTCGGGAGCTTCTCAGGAATTAAATAGTTGACGGAAAATTGTCGAGTCTCGAGTAAAAAGTAATGTTTGACTGTCCAGACTTAGAGAATGCATTGTCAAATGATTTATATTTGGGATTATTGAACTGGAAGTAATACTGTGCTGACGATGAGGATGAGTGCCGTTCGTCACTGACACTGGCACCACCACAAATGTTTCTTCCAAACGCTCGCATGCGACGGCTATCAAAAACAAATTGAGTCCTATACTACCTATACGTATAGGTATAGCCGCATGTGCACCCATGGATATGCCCATAGCCTATACAGACCATTATTTTGATTATTGATGCAATTATAGTAGTAATAATAGAAAATATTTACGCGATCGGGAAATTGTATGGAATGTGTGAGCTTTGTAAATATGCAGGTAGTACACTCATTCACTCATTCACAGTATTTACATACATACATATAGTCATCATCATTATCACTATAGCAGCCCATATAGTATATGTATATCGAATTGGACATAATTGTAATTGAAAACATCAACATGGTAACATGGCAAATTGTCAACAATTGCAAATCGTTTTATGTGAATATTAATTGTAAACCGAATACAGTGGCAAACACGTAGTATTATCTAATTGTAAGTGCCTAACCAGATGTATTAAGTTATACTTTACAAAGGATATAACCATGACCATTTCGATAATTTTAAATTTTAAATACTGAAATGCATAAAATTCACTGCATTCTACACAATATGAAAATCACAGATTGAGCTAATTGAATAAAATGAACACGTTTATTTTATTTAGAGAAGCATATATCCTATGATGCGGATGCATCTCCTCATGTCCTGACTTGACTGAATAAAAGAGACTTGCATGCGAGAAGGTAAGTGGACTGATAGCAAGGGACAAGCGTCTGAATGACAGCGATAAATCCACGAAAGACAATGCGCACACGAGATCAAGTTACACGGGACTCACAATCAAACCAGATCAAAGCACAACAGACCAACAGCTCATTCAAATGTACGCAGATACCTCACCAAGTTTATGACTCTTAGTCACAGTATAAGATATGTATACGCTCAGCTCATATTTACATTTAAAAAAAATACAAATTGCACACGTCCACGTGCACTAATAGAATATTATGTAGGTAGGTAGGTATACCTATCTATTGTATGTACCTACCTATCCCATCTCAATAAAAGGTAGATAAAGCACTGCTACTATAACAATTTTCTATTTAATTTCTATCAATTTATTTCTGAAAAGAGCACAGGGGACTTCCACAAATTATGTCATGGCTTGAACTATACTCCCACGTATACTGTATAACCAGAATTAAATAGCATAAGTAAGTTAATGGAATTTATTGAGGCTCCCTTCACATTCTTATGCGTCACAATTTGTGTATATATGTTTGTAGCTGCTAAAGTAAAGTCTTTAAATGGACAAATTGCTAGGCGAACTTGTAGAATTCATTTCAATGTATAGATGCTTCCTATGGTTTCATTTTATAATTTCATTTGTGTAATTTAGTTTCCGCTTTTGCTCAGTTCCAAATGGGAAGAAGTCAAAAGTCAAAGTCATTGATAAAGCCATAGTTACTGATAAATCCGCTCGCATTTAAAGGGCTTCAATTAACAATTCCCTTTAAAACTTGGAAAAGATTCGCTGTGTGGTATCTGAATAGAAATTGTATCATTCAAAACATGCAGAATTTGAGGCAGACTATTGCTATATTTTAGCCTATTCTTATTGTATCACTCCATTGTAGTTTTTCAAATATAGTATTCAAATTTAAAAGGCAAATAGAAAGTTGATAAAAACTATGATTGTTGGAGAAAATAAGATAATTGATATGCTACTTCTTTATTTTTTTTTTTAAAATCCTTGAAAAAACATTTGCTTTTCCTTCCAGACATTTCTTTAAAAATCCCCTTAAATGCCAGACAATAGCTTATGTACAGTTCAGAAAGTTTTAGTAGAAACCAGTAAGTCAAACGAGGCTCTCTCACTGTGTTATCGTTATAGGATCTGGAGATACTTTGGGATATAAAAGTATCAGCAGGGAGTATTTAATAGCCGTGAATTATGATGTGTGGAATGGACACACTTTGGCAACCGTTCTAATTTTGACAAACTATTATAGAAAAAAAAAGGTTGGGAGCATAAAGATTATAAAATGGGCGAGAAATGGGATTGTATTCACAATTCACGATAATTACGACAAGGGGAGACTACGAAATTAATTCAGAAAAAAGGAATATATAAAGAAATAGAAAATATTAAAACTCAATAAATTTCCTCCCTTAGGAAAATAGGAAAATTCAGCAAATTCAAAAATTATGACCCTAGTTTTAATTTCTATAAAGAAGAAGAGTAGATAAAACTTTTTGGAGCCTTTTTCAAGAAACTGGATATGGAGAAAGTGGAGAAAGTGGAGAAAGTAATGCCAAGGAATCTAACAGTGTAATTAAAGCAAATTGTAAGTCATTCAATGGAGAAAGTTTTAGAATGGCTTTTGCCTACTTTGAATTTCTCTTCTGCTTTCTACCCATGTTTGTATTATAGGCACTGCATGTACCTACTTATTATATACAATTCATTAACGATCACGCTTAGCTCTACAGACATTGTAACGAAATTTTAAAGTATAATTAAATGTGTTATCTGGAATATTTGTTGAATATGTGTAAAGTTTCAAAATATTTGAACTTTCACTATTTTCAAACTACACAACATAATACTAAACGTAACGTAAGATCACTGTAGTTACAACTTGCGTTCAATGAACTGAATGATTACCAAAAGATCACAGGAAAGAGAAATAGTCTTTATATTTTATTGAAAACGCAGAGTTGTTTACATGTGTAAAGGTTTAAAACAAATTTCAATTTTATCATAATTTTAAAAGCAATTTTTAATATTTGGGTATATTGTTACTACTACAATTGTAAGCTTTTACGGGAAAGTTTTTGACATTTATTAAAGTATTTAAAGGCGCTTAACTTCTTGTATTAGTTTCTTTTGTTAGCAACTCTCTGATGCCTAAAGATTAGTAATTCTTTTGTTACTGAGCATTTGAGGACTTTGCCTCGTAGAAAAGTGATCTGTTGAATTTATATTTTTTATATTTGAGCGTGAAAGGATTTTTCATTTAGGATCCATAAGAGATATATAGTGTTATTCGGCACTTTCCTTTTCCCTTTTCTTTCTCTTTTGGCACTTTCTCCGTGCTTATACATACAACTTTCACTACTTTTTCTTTGTCTTTTCTGTTCTTGAACTTTTTGGCTTGATTTTAGCTTAGTGTAAGACTTTCCCTTGACTTTACAGAATTTGCACCTTTCTCCTTCCAAGGTCTGTAGCCTCCTATATAGTATAAAGTCACAAGGAAAAAACTACGACTGGTGAGGCAATGGATATAGCTTTGGTTTTGGATTAAAGATGGCAAAATATTTCATCGATTTTTCCATTACAAAAATGCATATCTACATACACAAACAGAGTCAGTCTGCCAGTCGAACAGTTCATGTCCCGTCGTTTCTGTATCCTTACTTTCTCCTTCCCTCTGCTTTTCCACTGCCCATCCAATATCCCAAGTCACTTCAGGGGCGTAACAAAACATACTTGGCGTAGTGAATTTACCCAATTTGGAAGGCATAATTATAAACCTTCCTTTGAAACAGAACTTGCCACGAGCTTAAGATCTACTTTCGGAAGTGCCCTAAAAGTTGATTGTTTAAAATACGACCTTTTTAGCTTTAAAAGAATTGCCATACCTAAACACTACTAATCAGCTGTATTTTTTTGATTTAAAAAAATTCTGGCGTGGACTAATGCTTAGTGTGCCTTCTGTTAGATACGCTTCGGGATCGGTGAAAGCTCTGCAATGAATTTCTCCAAACCCATTTTTTGGCACAGACCCGTGCCAGTGCCGAATACCAATGTAAGCCAGAACCCAGAATAGTTTGGAGAAAGTGTAGTCGTGTAAGAAGCTACTCAGAATTTAGATGGAGTGAAAGCTTCTCTCTAGCTTTCCAGCCGGGCGCTAACGAGCCAAACACAAACTACGCTGTAAATATTACATTTAAAGAATTGTGAAGGGAGCCAAGGAATATCTTGCAGCGTAGTTTATACACGTACCTAATTGCGGTTGAAAAAACGTACCTATTATTTTCGGTGTATACCATTTCCGTTTTTTATACATTAAATATTCAGGTATCTTGTAAATCCATGTAGTTTGAATCGTTGGAACTGCAGTACATACATAACACAGCTGTTCCGAACCGATTGACAAGAGCCGTAATATTAAGGACTGCAGCAAGTCAAGATTTAAAAACAAATTGAAAACCAATTTTCACCCTGACCATGAACTCCAATGAAGTGAACTGAAGGGAAAGAACCTTACCTTTTTTGAACTCAAACGTTTTGTACTCGGTTTTGGCAATCTATTCTTTGGAATTCAATGTCTGACTGGTCTTTGCTTTCACTTCTACTATGACGTTCTTTTGCTTCACTTTCTCTCAATACTTTCCACCTGTTTTATTTTGTCTATTCGTTTTACAATTTTTCTCCAGTGCTTTCTTCCCCTTTGCTGGTTACCCTGCTCGTAATTTTTGCTTTGCTACCCTTTTCTCTTTTCCTCTTTATTTTGAACAAGACGTCAACAATATAGGTCTTTGATGTGGTTTAGGTTTAATTTAAAGTATCTGAAAACGGATGGAGGTCGAAGTCCCGGCAAATGGGAAAGTGGTGGGAAGTTAAAGTAAAGAGAATGTGGAGTTAAGAATTTCGTGAATAAAGTTTCTGTATTTCATTAATAGCCGGAGAAGCAAATGAAGCATTTTATTATTATTGCTAAATGCAAACGGACTCATCCTGATTTGCGACTTGAAGGGCTTCCTTTTTTTAATCCCGCTGGAAAGACGCTTGCATTTTTGAATATAAACTCGAAGATTGCTTTACATTTTATGATGAACAATTTAATAGCTTCTGCAAACATCATTGAGTAAAAAATCTTGGATTCTGTTAAAACAAATTTTCCAAGAAGAAATAAACTTTTTGTGGGAGCTTTTAGCAAGTAAGCAAGTACAATTTGCTTCTTCAGCATCATTGTACGGATTGCTTATTCTTGCTTGCTTGTCTTTGATATGTGTGTTCTTGCTTTCTTCTGTTGGTGTACTTTGGCTGAGTATGGATTTCTTGGGATTTGCAACCTACTTAGGATAATGAGTTACGGATACGAGTTTTAATAATACCATAATACTCTCTCTGTATTGTGTCTTTAAGTCTATGAGCTTTCTCCACTATATTGCATACATAGTGTAAGCTCAACCGAAATAAGGCTTTCTTTGGTAGAATTAAGTTGGCCTCGTATCCTCTCGTGTCTCACACAAATGCTCAAATCCAAATTCTAAATACATCCAAGAATATAATGAAAGTACGAAGTCAAGGAGCAGATGTGGAAGGGATCCAGAGACGCACAGTAAGTACATAGATGGGGAAATGAGAGAAAGTGGGAGGGAAAAAATTCCCGGATCAAAAAATGTGTGTTGCATGTAAATTTAGATAAAGAAAAATGAAACTAAAAAAAAATGTATAAATTACCTTGGCAAACTTTCCCTTTGTTGCGTCCACATTACAAAGGAGAAATCTACGAGAGGGTTCCCATTACACTCAAAACTGTAAACATAATTTATTAACGCCCTCTAAGCTTCACCATGGCAACTAAAGCTTTAGTTGAAGCTACTTTCCCTTCATTTATCCACGCTCTACTAATATACTTTTGGTTTGGTATAAAAGCTATACATGACTCAACAAACCATTGGATGACTATTTTTAAAAAGATAATCCCTTTTCAAAGTAGTTATTATCCTAATTTACACTTCCTTGAAAACGCGAGAAAGTACAAGTATTTTGACTGTTTACTTTCTTTTTAAAAAATTTCGACAATAATGTAGGCTTGTCAAATAATATGTGTACGCCTTGGCTATGTATTGGTAAAAGACTTTGAATTACTCTAGGATTAGAAAAACATTATACCTCGTCAGCAATGCCTCTGCCACTTCCCATAAGACATATATTATTTGATTTTCCTATCTATCTATTATAGCATTTACGTAGGGAAATATATAATCCATGGCTGCCGTACAATATATAATTACATAGCGGCCTAGCATATAATCTTTATAGTTACATAATAAAAATAAAACTGCTGGCGTGCTGGCTTTCATACTATATGGTGAATGTACTATAAGTTGAGTTGATGCTCATAACCGTAGTCATATCATAATCGTTATCGAACCGTAAGAAATGAAAAAAATAGAGAAAAGAAGGAGCTCACGAACCAACGAAAGAAAGAAAAAGAGAAAGCGAAGAGAAAGTAAGCTGAAGGGTTAAGTCGTTATTACAGTCACAGTCTCACCCGTTACCGTTACCGAACCGTCTTACAATGTACTTATACATATATATATATATATATGTACATATGTTTCATATAGGATCATATAGGCTCTAGATAAAAGATGATAGTAACCGTATGTATACTAAATATCGATATAACACACTTACATTGTATGCACGCTCGCGTAATTATACAGCACGCATCTGCATGTATGTATGTATGCACACAGTTTTTATAGTGTATGTGTGCAGACGGCTTACAGAATTGTATTTGGACGCCTTTTACGTTACAGTCCCATCGACACTACAGAGATATACGTGGATGCAAGTGCTAATCTATGCTCTACTGTACATACAGTGCACACTGAATGATCTTGAGTTTGGATCTGACTGAATGGGACGTACATACGGAGATATAAATGGAATGGTTTGGGTAATCAATGCATTGATTACATCTCCGGTGAATTCACTGTGTACACAATGTCTAGTCTATATTTGTCTATAGGGGCATTTCTCTGTCTCTATAGGGCTGTAGTCTATAGTTAGAGAGATATTTGAGTGTGTGTAGTAATGCCTCCTTGCTTTCCTTTAGATCGGACTCTGGCTGGCTTCTGTAGTTTTACATGGGCTTAGGGGCCATTTAGATTTAGCCATTTATAGGCACATGTAATTATATGAGCTTTAGAGGCTCAGGTATTTTAGCTCTGCCACAGTAGTAGCCATCAGCCCCGAGATTCTTTCAACGTCCCACGTTTTAGTAGGCCATACTTTCGTACGTATGTATGTATTTTATATTTTTTGAGGCGCTGCTCTGGGACTCAAATCCCGGCGTCTCGTATAGACGGAAGTAGCAAAACTATCCATGTTACGATTTTAAGTGCAGATATAACGGGAATTTATATATTGCTTATTTTTACTAGCTACATAACTCCGCACAGGTAATTAGGTCAACTTGCCTAATGTAACATTTTGTCTGTTTAGTTTTTATGGGATTTTATTTTAAAATTCCAAGTCTTTGAGAAGTTGAGATTTTCAAGCACAAGATTTTAAAACTCCCACACATTCATTACCCCAGAACCTTTAGTTCTATCTCTATATATGTAGCCGTCCTATAATTATGTGTACTGAGGTTACTATGTAATATGCTAAGTGATTAAACTGCAAATATGATAGGAAGAGGTAATCCCAGGTAGATCGTTAAAAACTATTCATATTTTATTGTTTCAACTGCCTTTGGTAGTCTGTTACGTAGCCTGTATTTTCCATTAAACAATTTACTTTGTATTACATTCTCCAGGCCCTTTACGATTACGGGTTATACAACTACATTTAGTTTATTATTTTGTAATGGCCAGTCAAATTGCTCCGGTTCTCAGACTGAGAGACATTTTTAAATTCTTTAAAAGCCATTTCAAATATTATTTCTGAGACTTTTTTCAGCTCAGTTCACCTTATAAAACTATAATAAAGAATAAAAAACGCTATAGAGTAATGATGTATAGCATATATGTAGTAATGACTTAATATTTACTGTAAACATTTACTATACATTTGCTTCCGTTCGGGTTATGTAGTCCTTTTTTGATTTCCACTTCCAAATTCAATTTCAATATTCTTTATTTTTATATGGGCTCGTAGTTTTATTTCCATCCGATTATATGGGAGTAATATTGTCAGAAACTTATTTGAGCACAATTTAAAGTGGTACACAGTAGCATTAGATTTTTGGCTTATTTTCTCGTGTACTATGTATTTGGACCTACCAATGTACCTAGGTTAGGGGCTTTGAAAATATTACAAATGCCACAACGGTCATAGAGCTTGAATGGCTGTTCAAAATGCGAAAACCCAGACTGATGCTTAGAAATCGAAATGCGTTAAAACGTGATTTTTCAATATTTTAAAGGTGTCAATTCAGTAAATGCACATCACGTGAGTCATAGGCATGAGCGTATATAGCTGGACAGATGGAAAGGAAGCTGTAATTTATTTATTTCCTAAATTAGTTTGCGTACGAAAGTACATAGTAAGTGAATGGCCCCTAACTGGCTTGTTGTTGGTCTTGTACGATTAGTGTAGAGCTGGAGGGACCAAGAGGCAGTTGTTGTGTGTCGTAGTTGGGGTTTAGTCCTATAATTAATAGGAGAGCGAAGGTAGTTGGCAATCAAGCTAATCAATCAAATGGAGTGTGGCCATTTACGTTTATTCAAAGCACCCCAGCCACTCACTCACCACACGAGTAATTTTATTTGCTTCCACTTAACTTCCACAAATCCAAAAGCCCTCCATCAACTGCACTCCATGTAGGTACCTCCATACATGCCTCACTGAAGAAGTAAAGTAGCCTTTCTTTTTTTTTTTTTTTTTTTTTAAATATTTCAGGGTCCAATCTGGCACCAGGAATATTCTTCATCATTAAAAGCGTATCAGCAGTATTTTCCGAATGGTGCCTACATAACATGGACTACCATAGTTTGTGTGCATAGTGTATTTTTTTTTTAAATCCTGAAATTGATCAGACGACCTCACGACTCGTAATTTCCTCAATAATTGTAGAATTCCGAACTAATTAACATAAAGGGTGGTACGGAGAGCTCGCGCGGGATGTTATATGGATTTTGATTGAAGGGATTTCTCCACCCATTTTATTTCATTTTGAATTTCCATAATATTTCCATTACCCTTCCCAGGATTAGACGATTCACATTGAGATTGTGACTGTAATTATGACCATTAGCATGAATTTTATTCCATGACTGTCGGCTTTCCCCTTTAAACTTTAGATGTAGATTAAGCATTATGAGGAACCTTTCACATTTTATTTTTAACTTAAGGACCAGAACAATGGAATTTTTTTTTAATTCTTTTCCACTCCCATTTCCACGTTTTCAGATTATGATAGCCTCTCATGCTCCCTAATGTTCAAGGGCTACTAATATTACTATGCTATCTACCATCGTCAGTTTTTCTTAAGCTCCATGCACGCCATTTCCTGGTGTTCTTTAATGCTGAATTAGAAAGTAGTACATAGTTTAATTAATTTCTGTCGCTTTCCAAATTATACTAGTTTCTTTAAAATAGTGAAATAAAGGAGCCGGCACTTAATAAACGACAACATGTATCTGCATTGTAGGTACTTTTGAAGTAAAGATTTTATATTTTGTATAAAAATAGTGTATTTTTATGTTTGTATTAGTTGAAAAGTATTTTATCCAGCCTGTAAAAGTGATTATTTTCCCATCCTCTTCGCAACTGGGAAACCATGGAAAGAATTCTTGACAAAAGAGATTTTCTAGAAATTAACTTTTTCAATACGGTCAAAACAAGATATGAGCATTTTCAAAAGTTGCAAAATAAGAAATTAACATTTTGAAAAAGTTCAAAACAAGAATTTAACATTTTCAAAAAGATCAAAACAAGAAATTAACATTTTCAAAAGATGCAAAACAAGAAATTAACATTTTCAAAAAGTTCAAAACAAGAAATTAACGCTTTTAAAAAGGTCAAAACATGAAATTAACACTTTTGAAAAGATGTAAAACTAGATACAGCGCCGTTTTGAAAAGGTTAAAAGACATTAGTCAATTGGAAATGATGGAAGGTAGCATATGCGTAGCCCTTAGGTTGGCTAGAATCTGAATCTGAAATGACGTGACCTCTCGTTTGTTTCATTCGCTTCCCCCTCTGCCAATTTGCATATCTCTCGATTGCACCCTTCTTATTTGCATGTGTATGCTCCAGTGTACTAGTAAAGCTTCCGCAGATATACTGTGGCCAGACTATATCCAGTGACAGTAGTTGTAGTGCACTCATTATCATAATTCATTTCATTTCAATTTTTTTTTCTCCCTTGTATGTTATTTCAAGGCCTGGCTATGTCCCCCCATTATTTTGCCAGCGTTGCCACCAATGCAATTTTCCCCACTGGAAATTCTCACATATGATTATATCCACTCCACTTGAGTTGCTCTTGCAAATTTACAATTTGCATTTCCACACTCGCCGTTAAACATTTGCTCTTTGCATTTCCCATTTAACTCGTTCGCCCTTTTCACTCACTCTCATTTGCATTCATGCTCGCAAATTTTTCTAATTTATTCCTTTCCGGCTTTCTATTTCCCCGTCCCTTCATTATTTTTTCTCATTCTCGTCATGTGAGTAATTTTCGGGATCAGGAGACTCCCTAACTACCCAACTAGTTATGTATATAGTGCTGAGACATGGAGGATTTTGAATTACCCTGCCCACTTGTCCAGTTTTATGCAATGAACTGCGAATCAGAAATTGCGAATTAGGATTTTGCATGTTAAGGAGTTATAAGTGAACTTTTGCAAGAAACTGGACTAGAGGGTAAAGCAGTAGTGCAAAATACTTTTTTTTAATGAGCTTTAATTTTGTAGATACACTTTCCAACCGGATATAATTGTTTTATATTTTTTAAACTGAAAAAATTAGCCCTGTCAAACTACACCTATGCACGGATTATAACAAATGGACTGTGGACGACGTGGGACGTTTCAGTTATTATTTCCCAAAACAGAAAAAACTTTCTCTGAGGTGTAAATATCTTGACTAGTACTTTGAAAACACACAAAAGAGATTTTGCAGCTTTTCAAAGGTGCAGAAAATTTTGAAAATGAATCAATACTAAGTTTTGGTTTTTCAAAGATGGAGCAGGTGTAGAACTTTTGATCAAAGGATAATATATGTATTTCTATTTCGTGGTTTGTAGAATGTAATTGTACATTTTTTGAGTTTTACTTGGAGCAAAAATAATATTTGAAATGCCCCTGCAAAGTGGTTGAAGTGGTTGACTGGTGGCATTTCATTTGAGAGTGTGAGGCGATGCGATAGAAAAACGTAATGACAGTAATTGCCCATTCACACATATACTTGTCACTTTCCAATATTTTTTATTTTTTATCAAACTATGCAAACATGACTTGCTATGGTTAAAGTGTAGTCTGCACATTAACATATATAGCTATGAACTTTTATAGGAAAAATACCAGGCTGTTAATATGAACACTTGTTCGTTATCGCTATGTTCTTCTATATTACTGTCTAGCCAATGTAGGAATTTCCTTCTGTCGCTTCCTAGCATTATCGTTAAAAAACATTGTCTTTTCTTATTCTCAATTTCAATTTTTACTCCATTTCCCTTTCAGATCATCCAAGCTCACACTTTCTCTCCGCTTTCCCCACTTCTATTTTTAAGACGCTTTTCCATTTGTTTCTCTACGCGTTAACCCCATAAACAGTACCAATTGCTGGTGGCGGATGAAGCAAAATGATGCATTTCTACCCATTTACACCAAAGAAGAAGTTGTAGCAATTCCGTTTTTTAACAAAATTCAAAAACCCCCTTTCTAAAACTGGAGTTTGCAAAAGAAGTTATTAAAACAAGGGGAATTTGTGTTGATTCGCTTTCAAAACTAGTGAAAGTTAAAAATTTTCTACTCTAAATACGAAAAGGTATACTGCCCGATTTAAATAAAAGTAAGCCTAGTTTTTATGATATAAACAAGTAAAAATTATATTTACACTGTATTAAAGCCCTTAAAATGTGTTAATAATTTTTCAATACAAGTGAAAGTTGTATTTAGCCTTTCCAAAAAAGAAAAAGTTAGATTTAAACTTTCCAAAAAGTGAAAGTATTATTCACACTTTCTAAAAAAGTGAAGGTATTATTTACACTTTCTAAAAAAGTGAAAGTATTATTTCCACTTTCCAAAAAAATGAAAGTATTATTTCCACTTTTCAAAAAAGTGAAAGTATTATTTACAATCCAAAACAAACAAGTATTATTTACACTCTTTCAGAACAGGGGAAAGATGTTTTTACACCAATTCACAATCTGTTGTTGAATTTTTACCTCGTAGCTTACACCAGAAAAAGCTTTTATAAGAACGTTTTTAAAAAAATGAATTATAAATAGTATTGAATTTGCTTTTACTATTTTACTGTGTCATTTTGTCACATTTCGCTTCTAAAGCCAAAGGGTTAGCGTCTCTCCTCCTTTCTCTTTGATGTCTTTCATTTTGTTCCCTGGTTTGATTTTATGGGTTTTATTTACATATTTATTTATACTTTCCCTCCTTTCCTTTCCCCGTTTTTCTCTGCTACATATGGCGGACAAGGGCTTGGAAATAAATAAATCCAAAGACAATCTTTCCTCTCATCCATTTAATGGATCCGAATCATCCCAACCAACCAACCAAGTCAGCAGTCTGCACTTTCTCCAGTCTAGAAAGCGACCTCCAGACCTCAACACATTTCTCCAACGTAAAAGCCAAACCGAAATACATTGAAGAAGCAAGGGACAACAAAGATGCATTTAATACTCTTTCAAGCAATACCAGTAAAAGTAAAAGCAAAAGTGAAAGTCATAAATCCTGTCTGGGCTAGACAGACACAAAAAATAGCCCCAAAAAATCCTTTATCGAAAAAACAAAGTCGTCAAGCTAAATAGAATTAGTACAAACATATTTTGTCTGGATATAATATTTCAGCATACAGTCACGGATCCAAAATAAAATTATAAAGTAATAAATATATTTGGCTTATATCTCAGCAACAATTTTAAAAACAATGTTTAGCTTTTTAAACTAGCTATAAAAGTGACTATTGTTGATAATAGTGCCTATTATTGTGGTACTAGTGGTATTTTAAAGATAGATTGTAGCTTCAAATTTTCTGTGTTAAAGGACTAATCTGCAATGTGTGCTTTCAAAATACTACAAACTGGTGCGTTCAAGCACTTTCAAAACATACATATAAAATCAAAAATTCTCTTTCTCCAACAAATCCAAACATTGTGATATCAACATGTTCAAAGCGAACAAAAAACTTCATTTTAGAATTATTTTTTAATAATTTCAAGAACATAGTACGCCAGGCATGCTAAATAAAATTCTCCTGGTTTTAAAAAAATGCTAGTGTTTTGATAAATGTAAAGCATGTTAGTTACTTATCTAATTAAATGTGTTACTCACGGGCTATATATCATATATTGAAGAAGAAAGTTCTACATACTGTTAATCCAAAAAGAATTTTTTATTAGGTTACATTCGACCCTCTCATTTCCCATCCATAGTTTTTAGTCAATCTGCGATTTTATTCTAGAAGTTTTCCCTCCCCAATTTTCACCCCTTTCACAACCCTTATGGCTGCAGTTAGTATAAAATGTAATGTGAATGTCTGCAGCCATTCGACTTTAACGCTGAAACTGAAGCAGAAGCTGTAGCTTGTCCGGGTGAAGGACTCATTGGCTTGGATTGGAGCCATGCACAAATTATATTTATAAAAATAATATAAATATTTTAAAAAAAAAATAGTTTGACAAAATAACTGAATCCTAGTTTTTACTATCTTACGCCAATTACAATAGGAAGTTTAAAATGCTCTATAAGCTCCCCCATTATTTTGTTGCGCACCTAATCTGTGAATGCCCCCTTAGTTTTGGCTTGCATGTTGGCGTGAGCGTTGCAGAGAGGAGCTGAGAGGGAGCGAGAGAAAGCAATCGATAGCGGTGAACTCCATCTCCGCATACAACTCCTCAACAGCCGCTCCACGTTGCACAGCCAAGGCCAATGCCTAAATTACGTTTCGAGTTGTTTTAGCCATCACAAAGATGTTGAAAATACTTATTTTAACCTTTTGAAATATTTTAGAGTATGCCCACATGTTAATACGTCTGATTGAGTTGGGTATTATTTCAAAAGTAGTAATTAAATAGAATATTTTGTAACTTCTCAAATGGCTTAAAAATCTACTTTGGTACAGCTTAAAGAATATACATATAAATAATTCATTTTGCAGGTTTTAAATAATTGTTTACAGTATATTTTACAGCATTTTGTAAATGTTAAAAACATTCGGACTTGCCTAATAAACTGAGAGTCGTTCGGCTAGTTTTAAGACAACTACGACGTTTTGTGTTTGAGTTCTTTCTCATTTTCTAACGTGATTAATGAGCATCCCTCTAGCCTATTTATACGATACACTGCTCTGATCTCCTGGCCGTGCGATGCGGCAGCTTCCCCCAAAAAAGTTCGCAGAAAGAAAGGGGAAAAGAAAGAGCCACACGACGATTCCATTCTATTTCTGTTCTACAAGCTCCATGTGCATTACATAATAGGGTAGCTGAAGAATCAAAATGAAGTATTGACTAAAATCACGTTAACTGAGTGAGGATCTAATGCGCAATGAGTACATTTCCACTACGTTTAAAAACATGGCATTAAAACTGCTGCATCAATCTAAAATACCTACCTAAGAGAAGGACTTCTTATGCTTATTTTGAAAACATTTTAATTGGAGTTGTAAAGATTCCAGAACTCTAGAAATTCTGGCCACATGGGCTCAGCAAGTAAATACAAATTTTCCAGTCTATCTAAAATATCTATTATCGTAATTTGGCTCCATGTAAAAACTTGTAAGTATAAATTTTCATTCATGTGTGCATAAATTCTGGTATAAAGCTTCAGAAAGCACATACACAAATTGTGATTTAGTAGTATATACGGCGCTTTTGAGGTTACACTTTCACTACGGGCATTCGTTGACTAGTTGGAATTGCGTCATTTTGCCTCTTAAGCTCAAAATTATGTGTGTAGATTCTTCTAAATTCAATATCCAAAGTCCTACTCACCCGACATCAATGCCAACGCGAAGCTAGCTGAACCAAATCTAGAATCTATCCATGCCCCTTATGGTACATGGAGAAAGGGAGACGGGGGACGAGGGAAGAGATGGAGAGATATATCCTCCCAGTACTATATCCGTATAGGGAGGTATAGTGTATACCTGAAGCCTACATCTAAAAAGGGTCGTAATTATAGTGATATGAGAATAGGAAATGAAGGTTTATTTGTCCCAACGCAGTGGTTACATCTTCCACACATACTTTTACAGATCAAGACTTTCCCCGCTCACAATACGAACTTGGTGCTATAGACATGTACGGTGGACGCGATACACTTATAGCTCAAGTCTAGCACGTGAGCATCCATTCTCTTCTTTTACTTTCCACCAACTTTCTGTCTGCCGTGTCTTTCCATTTCAGTCCATTGTCACCACTACCGCAGCGGCAGACAACAACGGAGCTGAAGGACGAAACATAGCGAGGAGCTTTCACTTATTACAGAATGGGAAAAACGAGTCCAAACTTTCACTTGCTCTTTCAATAACATATAGATATAAGCCAGTTTCAAAAACTGCCTTGAAAATCATAAAAAATGCTGTTCTTTTTCGGGGTTGTAAATATTTTGCCTCTTCTCAAAGGGCATACATACAATTTTTCGTAGGGTTCAAAATACTTTCTTCAAGCTACGTGGCATGAAGTTACATGTGGAAAGCTCCGGTGTAGCAGAGTAATAAAATCCTGTATGGCCACGGACGTGTGTACATAATTATATGAGAGTTCCAACGTGTACTGGAGGGTTTAAAGGGACATGTATAGTGCATACTAGCGTGTATAGGTAATGACCATGAAATGCCAGCCGTATTCTTCCCGTCCTTCCCAAACTCCCCAATCACGTCCTCGCATCCCGGCTCCCTTCACTTGTCTATGGGATCCTCCATAAATGAATTCACGGCTCCTTTACACCCTCCTTCAGCCGAATGATCAGCTTCCTAACACTGCCGTGGAGAAGATGACACCCGCCGGAGGGATGAAGTCTACTGTGGAACACGGCTTTCCTTTTCCTTCTCGTTGGTAAATTTCGTGGCCGGTGCATAGAAATCCCATTAAACTAATCCTCTCATTCAACACCAACACAATTCTACATTAACCCGTTTCAACCAGCTCCACTCTACAGCTTTCACTACTCCAATCTCACCTCTATGTACATTCAATAATGGCAAATGGGAGCCTCTCAGTTATCACGCCAATATTCAAAATAGACTTTCAGAAATACTTGTAAATCATTTTTTATACTTTTAAAAATAGAATCTAACGTTTACCTTTTACCTATCTATAAAAAATGAAAGCATTATGTGCTAGTCTTGATGCTTTCACGCTTTTAGAAGCGGTCTCGGAGCATGCTTTGAGTTTTTGGAGACGTTATGACTATTGTCCTTTTCCTTTTCTATAAAGATGTATACTAGGTTTTGAAGGGCGCTTTGGGATCTATTTATATTTTATCACGTAATATTTGTACAGCCCTGTGCTTTAGTTTCCATTGCTGCACGTACTCTGTAGAAGATGAAACGCAGAAAAGTACACTGGATGTGGGACAGCTTTTAAGTTGAGTTCAAATTCAGTTCAGCTGAGTCGACATGGAGTCGAATTTCTATATAAATGTCCAATGGAATCCCATGCCATGCCAGCAGAGAGAGAGAGAGAGAGAGAGAGAGAGAAAGAAAGGAAAAATACACTAACATCAGCATTGCCGTCATGAGATAATCAATACTAGGGACTAACCCGCCAAATTTTAAAACTAATAACCAAACCTCTAACCTTCTACTCAGTGTAGAAACCAAGCATTCTTTCTTTTGAATAATTTCGTTGCGTATTGTATCTAGCGTGTTTCCTTTAATTTGTGAACCCAATTATAACTTACTGTTTAATTCCCAACTAATTGAAAATATTTCTTTTCCACGTTTCTATGCTGCACGGTTTTCGATGTTTAATGTATTGAATCAATAATTACGTTATTTTAATTTCTTGTGACTTTTTGTGTTTTTAACTTTCTACTTTCTAAATTTTGTGATAATAATTGTTGCTCAACAAAGGTGATGACGCACACTAATATGCGTTACTGATGCGATATTGTAGATATGTGCGAATCCTTTTCGGTAATTTTGGTAGGATATCCCGGCATGGTGAAAATAAAGAAAGTTGTCTAAAACGTAATGTGGGGAATTAAATTTGAGAAAATACTTACCTCAAGATTTAGTCTGTATATGTTTTTGATTTTTTTTGGATGCTTCAGAGTTGAAGTAGAAGATTGCGTTGACGAAACTAAACTTGAAACTTGAATTTAACTTCCACCGTTTCGCTCAAGAGTTTGTACAGTCAACTTGAGAGGTATTGTAATAATGTTATAAATAAGTAGTAATTTTTGTAAATCAACAATTTTCTCCAGTTATTGACTTTCTTTTTGAGAAGAAATCAAAGGTGAAAGTTGAATTTTCAAATAAATGTCTCCGTTTGTAATTCTGTCTACGTCTCTCTCACACAGTTCTCAAAAGCAGAAGTGCTCTTTAGTTCAGAAAGGAAATTAGTCAAAGGAAAATTAAGGAGAGATAATTTGTTGCTGTTAATAGTAGTATTATTATTATTTTATTGTTAGTATCTAAGTTTTATATAACAAATATCGTAAAAAACACGATTAATGTAATTGTAAATGAGTTGGAAATTAATTTTCTTTATTGTTAGTCTATTTGTTGTTGGTGGGGGAAAGTGACGAGGGAAAGTGATGGTAGTCGGTGGTTTGGGCTCTAGTAATAAATAACGTATATGTATAATAATTTCAAAATTGAAATTATTTGGTGGGTGTATGGATTGGTGTTTTGTTTGGTGGATAATTGGACTCAATATGGGTGGTATGGTCAAAGGAATAAGAAGGGTTAAAAAATATGATACAGAGAGAGAGAATAGATGCAACGAAAGGAATGAAGACCGAGCGGACGATGAACGAACGAACGAACGAACGAACGTACCTCTACAAACGGATAAGAGAACACAACTGACGACTGTGATGTGCACCAACTAAATGACGGATACGAAACGCGAAGGGAAGTCCAGCCCAAAAGCAAAGAGAATTCTAAAAAACTGTGAAAATCCAAAAACCCGAAGCGGGCAAAAGGACGAAATATGTGTTGAGCCAGTCTACACGGCACTGCTCCACCATTCCTGTTTCCCTTGCCAGGGGCCACCAATTTATTACGCTCTAGAGCAAAGAAAGCAGAAGCGTCAACTGTTCAGTACTTTCAAGACACCAGTAATATATGTTCCGGTTAATCGAAATGCATCTTAGCTAGTACAAGTATAGTTACATTTAAAGAATTCCATGTCGTATATTTTTTTTAATTAACACAAAATTTTGGGAGGGAGAAAGTAAAGCTATTAATAATTTTAAATATCAACATATCGCCGTAATTATGACTAACTTTATTTATATTTTTCATTTTATCTTTTTTCAAGATATTTAACTATTATATTTTACATTAGGCGCAGGAATAATTATAATTTTATTTTTATGAGATATCGTGGTCTATTTAATATAGATATAATGCATCCTTTTCTAGTAAATAAAAGATTGTGAACAAACTGTGTGAAAGTTTTAACCTATTCATCTGAGAACAACCTTAAATCGTAGAACGGAATATTTGAAAAGCCCTCTGTTTGCTTCCTCAAATACATTTGATAGGTATTTGTAGATTTTACGTACTCTGCAGCGAGAGATACTGCGAGACAGACAGACAGAAAAGGAACATAGCATCGTAATAGTAAAAGTACGTAGTTGTGGATGCAATGGTAGTAAAACTATTGGGGAAATTTTTTGACGTTTACCTTGAAGGTGTAGGAAGAAGTAAACGTGCGTTCATTATTGATACGTCAAAAGAAATTTTCCTTTCGCCGCTCTCTGCTGTACTATATTTCCATTACAGTCATACTTTCTCGGCTTGAATCATCCAAAAAGCTAGAAATTTCAAAGTTGTTAGATTTGGAATGGGGACTCGAAATAATTCGAATGGAATCGGAAACCATTGTGAAGCTAGCAGCGCCACTCACACAACAGTTTACAAGTGAAAGCTATCTCATGGTACAACATGCCGACCATGCTTTCTCCGGGTAGC